>CAXKVY010002732.1:0-13953 GCA_964058915.1 Tetropium fuscum
TTATTTTGAACATTTTTGGGACGTTCTTTGTTAATTTGGCTATTTGGTTAATTTTTTTGATAAAATAATAATACACTTTTTAATTTTGATAAGTAATAATTAGACAATTGTGAATGTCATAATGCCACATCACATGAACCTCAAATTTCAAAGTCAGTTTTACAAAGATCAAATATAACGAAATCTTCTGATATAAGAGTCGTGCACTTTCAAATGGCCGCCAGTATACCTAATAATTTGTGAGTTGATGGTGGGAGCCTTTATGTAGAAAACTTAGCTAACACTGTGTTCTTCTTTTACAGATTCCTGGCTATATGGTGGCCTTTGAAATGTCAGATCACCAAGCGTCGTGCCAGGTTAATGATTATATTCATCTGGATCGTAGCTCTAACAACGACTATACCCTGGGCTATTTTCTTCGATTTAGTGGTGGTATTCACTGACGCGCCCGACGTACGCCTTTGCATAGAAGTATGGCCTAAACCCATGAATGGATCTCTTTATTTCCTGACGGCTAATTTAATTTTCTGTTACATTCTTCCCATGATCCTGATAACTATGTGTTACGTTTTAATTTATATTAAAGTATGGAAGAGGGATATTCCGACCGATACCAAGGATGCGCAGATGGAAAGGATGCAACAGAAATCCAAAGTCAAAGTTGTTAAAATGCTCGTCGCTGTTGTGATATTATTCGTTATATCCTGGTTGCCACTTTACGCCATATTTGCTAGGATTAAGCTTGGCGGTGACATAGAATCATGGGAAGAGGAAATACTACCAATAGCCACACCGATAGCACAATGGCTGGGTGCCTCGAACTCTTGCATTAATCCCATTTTGTATGCGTTTTTCAACAAAAAATACAGACGAGGATTTGTAGCTATTATCAAGAGCAGAAAATGTTGCGGTAGGCTACGATACTACGAAACGGTAGCCATGATATCCTCGTCTACAAGCATGAGGAAATCCTCACACTTTTACAACAACAACTCTTCTACGAGGAAGATACCTCCGCAGGATCTCGCGGTCTCCTACATTTACAACCACACTGGGGTGTAAGCCTGGAAATGGCTCACTTGTGGTTTTGATTTCAGATAATTGACAGAATTTTGTCATTTGCTCAGATACCCTGAGATTGTTTGGACTGAGTTTCTAACCGTGTCGTAGACACAATATAAGAACAAGTCGATGTTGTAATTAAGAATAGTTGTGAATAATAATTATTGAATTAAGTAAATGTTTTGGCTGTGGCAATTCAATTGTCACAAAAGTCGCACAACAAGCACAAGTCAAAGTTTTTGATCGAAACTAAGGCAGAAATCTTACAGATTAATTTTTAAATGTAACAGTTAAATGTAACAGAAATAACAAGCTTGTGGTAAATATAAGCTTTAATTAGTTGTACCAAAAAATGTTAGAAGAAACACATCCCATTGTATTTTATTAAGCATCACCTAAAGCGTGTCTTAAACTGATTATTGCCGACAAATTGTTTGCTGGAGATTTTAATCGCATTACGCTTACTATTAGGTGAATATATATTTTCAAGTATGCATTTAAATATTTATTTTATCCAATAAAAATTCAGTTTTGTTTAGGTGTTAGAATAGATGTCCCTTGACTTAGGTACATGCAACGTATCATGGCAGGTACTAGATAATATGTTTTAATGTATGTAAAATTGAAACTGCTGACGTACTATAATGGTAATAAATATTACTTATTTTAAACTAATGCAGGATATAATTTTAGTAATGTATCCGCTTACAAATATATAGATTTATAACTGCCCTTATAGAACAATATCAGTTACTACGTATTGAAGTACAATAATAAATAATGGTTAAATAACGATATAGAATATAACTTGTATTGTTAATAATGTATGTTGATTGACACTTGTTAATATTTAACAAGTTGTTATTGGTATGTACTTGTTTATTGACAATGTAATTCGGTTATAAATGTGTAGTTTGGGTTTTTATTTAAGTATAAACTATATTGGTAATTGTAGTTACGAAAGAGCTAATAACAATAATAAATTAGACAATCAGTTTCGTATTAGTAACAAGGGAACATTCAGGGTTCCAGTACCTCAAGTTTGATAAATATCTGTATACTCTCTATTTTGACTTAAGGAATGCTTACAATTTTGGCAACTTTTTTCTGAGCCTATGGGTTATACAGAGTGACCCAGAAAACTGATTCAAAGTAGGTATCCAAGAAACATGCTCTGTATATTTAATTTATTTCGTATCATGTCTTATGGTGACTATATATAATAAAAATTTATCAAATTTATACAATTTATAACATTTATAAAAATTATAAAATTTATAAAATTTATAAAATTTATAAAATTTATAGAATTTATAGAATTTATAGAATTTATAGAATTTATAGAATTTATAGAATTTATAGAATTTATAGAATTTATAGAATTTATAGAATTTATAGAATTTATAGAATTTATAGAATTTATAGAATTTATAGAATTTATAGAATTTATAGAATTTATAGAATTTATAGAATTTATAGAATTTATAGAATTTATAGAATTTATAGAATTTATAGAATTTATAGAATTTATAGAATTTATAGAATTTATAGAATTTATAGAATTTATAGAATTTATAGAATTTATAGAATTTATAGAATTTATAGAATTTATAGAATTTATAGAATTTATAGAATTTATAGAATTTATAGAATTTATAGAATTTATAGAATTTATAGAATTTATAGAATTTATAGAATTTATAGAATTTATAGAATTTATAGAATTTATAGAATTTATAGAATTTATAGAATTTATAGAATTTATAGAATTTATAGAATTTATAGAATTTATAGAATTTATAGAATTTATAGAATTTATAGAATTTATAGAATTTATAGAATTTATAGAATTTATAGAATTTATAGAATTTATAGAATTTATAGAATTTATAGAATTTATAGAATTTATAGAATTTATAGAATTTATAGAATTTATAGAATTTATAGAATTTATAGAATTTATAGAATTTATAGAATTTATAGAATTTATAGAATTTATAGAATTTATAGAATTTATAGAATTTATAGAATTTATAGAATTTATAGAATTTATAGAATTTATAGAATTTATAGAATTTATAGAATTTATAGAATTTATAGAATTTATAGAATTTATAGAATTTATAGAATTTATAGAATTTATAGAATTTATAGAATTTATAGAATTTATAGAATTTATAGAATTTATAGAATTTATAGAATTTATAGAATTTATAGAATTTATAGAATTTATAGAATTTATAGAATTTATAGAATTTATAGAATTTATAGAATTTATAGAATTTATAGAATTTATAGAATTTATAGAATTTATAGAATTTATAGAATTTATAGAATTAATAGAATTTATAGAATTTATAGAATTTATAGAATTTATAGAATTTATAGAATTTATAGAATTTATAAAATTTATAAAATTTATAAAATTTATAGAATTTATAGAATTTATAGAATTTATAGAATTTATAGAATTTATAGAATTTATAGAATTTATAAAATTTATAAAATTTATAAAATTTATAAAATTTATAAAATTTATAATTTATAAAATTTATAAAATTTATAAAATTTATAAAATTCATTCGGTCATTGACGAAAATGAGACATAGTGTAGGACCTAAAATGGTACCTTGAGGTACCCCTGCTTTTAAAATTTTTAGGGAACTAATTTAAATGAACTGTCTATTCTTACTTGTTGAGTTATATTTATTCATTAAAAATTAATTAAATTTATTTATTAGAAGATTTATTCATTGCCAAAACTGATTTATAATTCTTAGTCACATAGAATGTATGGTGTCCGTAAATATTATTAGTATCTAAAAAATGGACATAGGCCTGGAGATGTATGAGTTTGAGAAAATATAGTTTTTACAGAGCACAGTAGCGTGAGACAGATTTTCTGGGATACTCTGTAGCCCTTTAAAGTTGCCATTTTAGTAAGTATTCCATTGGTGATAATATAAGGTAGCTTTCCTTTCAACACAGATTTAAGTCACATACTATAGGCTATAGGTATAGGTATAGTAACTATATTCAGCAAATTATAAAGTCTGAAAATTATAAAATCTGATGCCGCGAAATATTTTACCGATTTACTTCAGAGAAATTCCTGACTATCTATTATGTTATACTCACTTTCAATTTAACCGGAAATGACAGATTATTTTCGTAGTTATGACAACTTTGTTATGTCAAATCGGATTGCCCGTATATTTTTTACAGATGAAAAGGCCAGTGCCACCCCTTTCCGGAAATTCGATATTTACCATGGAAATTATACAGTGATGGTTTCATACGCTTTTAAAGTGATACTGCGTTTTATCGAAGTACTACGAAATATATAATGATTCACAAAGTAAGCTAAGGCTTCTTCTAAGCAATCTTCAAAAATGTTGCTTTCTATTATTTTATTTCTGAATTCATTCATATGTTCAGCCAAAGCAATAATGTTGTTTGGGAATCACTTCATCATTATTTCCAATTTTCGCTTTCAATGAAAATCTTTAAATCAGATAGGGTTTTAAATATATATTTTTTTTATGAGCAAACTACAATTTTACGAAGAAAACCCAACACACAAAAATTGCATACTGAAATTTACGTGCGAAGACCACGTAAATAAATGTCAACGCGTTAAAAATTGTTGAAAAATATTATAGGGGTTGGTTTTACCACCTTGTAACAATCTTCGGGTTACAAAACTCTCACATTATCAATGCAAGTTAACTGTCAAATTCCATTGATCTAAATTCTTCCGTTCTGGAGAAAATAAATACATACAATTGAGATAGACGGACCTTGACCTTGACGGACCTTGATAGACGGACGTCAATTGTTTTTTCCAGCGCCTACTAGATTTTGAGATGTGATAGTTGAATTAATTTTTCTTATGGATACCATATCACTTATTTACCTCGGAAGGCTCTTTTGTTCTCATGATAAGTAGGTATAGAGAAATGGAACTCGCTTGTTTTTCTTCAGACAATATTTTTATTTTCTTTCTCTTTCATTTTGACAAAAATGCTATCAGCGTTTTATATCTGTATAAAGACAAAAAAATTTAGTTGAAAAATTGAATTGAATTGAAAAATAAATAAATTGAGCCCAATTAAAAATTAATTTCCACTTATTGGATCCGTTGAGAGTAACGTAATTTTTCTCTTGAGCACAGAGGTCATTGCAATGTCTCTCACTGTCTACAAAAAAAACACTTACCGCCCGGAACATCTTAACGAACCGATCCGGGAATTGCGAGTGTTAAGTGTCACGTCTTACGCTGTAAAAACATTTTTAAACATTATCACGTTCTTTGGAACAAAAAAGTTTCAGCGCGGCCCTAAGCAATTTTCTTTTGTTATGTCACAGACTGCTTGGATGATCTTGGAATAATATTATTGAGAGTAAACCTACATGGCCTGTGTTTTTTTTTAAATGTGTATATCTACCATACCTGTCTTTTGCAGAACTATTTTTCAAAATACATGTAAGTAAGTAATACAATAATGTTCTATTTAATTCGAATGATTTATACTTGTGTAACTACCTACCTAGTACCAGCATTGTTTATTGATTATTATTATTAGCTCTTTTCTTTATAAATAATTTATATTTAGATATATAAAAACCTCAAATGATTTGTATAATATGAATATATACCGGGTGATTTTTTTAACCTTATATATCCAAATATCTCGAGAAGTAAGCGCGTTGGGGAAATATATCTCAGATCAAAATTAAATCATTCCGCGGGGGAAAGGCTTTGGTACAGAATCCACCACTACACCCCGCACCCCTTGCGCAGGGGTGGGGGTGACTTTGACATTTTAAATGGTGACCCTAATTTTTTATCGCGGATTCGGATTTCCCGAGTAAAAATACAAAGGTTTTATCTCAAACAATTATTTTCAATAATGATAGATGGAAATGCGTATCCGAATCCGTGATAAAAAATAGCTGTCCCCGTTTAAAAAGTCGAAGTCACCCCCACCCCTGCGCAGGGGATGGTAGGTGTGGGGGTGGTTGTTCTACCAAAGTCTTTCCCCCACGGAGTGATTTAATTTTGATCGGCGATATTTTTCCCCAAGTTGCTTACTTCTTGAGATATTTGGTTGTATCAGGTTTAAAAAAATCAACCGGTATATTATATATATACAGGGCGAGTTTTTAGTGTGTAATTGCTCTGTAGCGCCTTTGCTATTTACCAGAGAAAATGTGTGTTATCCCAGATTGTTGGTATCCTTTTTTGGCGTTTTTTAAAAATATAGGTGAATGTACAGGGTGTTCCACATCTCCTGGACAGCAACTAACTTTCTTGTTTTAAATGGAACACCCTATATATTTTATGAAATTCGGAGCGTAAAAAGATCGTAAAATTTTGAGTCAAAAACATGTGTCGCTGTCTAGGCTAAACCCTCAGGTTCCGGAGATACTTACCATTTTAAGAAAAAGTTAGATCTGTAAAGAGCTTTATAACGTTTTTAATATGGTATATCTGAATTTAATTTTTGGCATTTATAAATTTTATAAATTTTATAAATTTTATAAATTTTATAAATTTTATAAATTTTATAAATTTTATAAATTTTATAAATTTTATAAATTTTATAAATTTTATAAATTTTATAAATTTTATAAATTTTATAAATTTTATAAATTTTATAAATTTTATAAATTTTATAAATTTTATAAATTTTATAAATTTTATAAATTTTATAAATTTTATAAATTTTATAAATTTTATAAATTTTATAAATTTTATAAATTTTATAAATTTTATAAATTTTATAAATTTTATAAATTTTATAAATTTTATAAATTTTGTAAATTTTGTAAATTTTATAAATTTTATAAATTTTATAAATTTTATAAATTTTATAAATTTTATAAATTTTATAAATTTTATAAATTTTATAAATTTTATAAATTTTATAAATTTTATAAATTTTATAAATTTTATAAATTTTATAAATTTTATAAATTTTATAAATTTTATAAATTTTATAAATTTTATAAATTTTATAAATTTTATAAATTTTATAAATTTTATAAATTTTATAAATTTTATAAATTTTATAAATTTTATAAATTTTATAAATTTTATAAATTTTATAAATTTTATAAATTTTATAAATTTTATAAATTTTATAAATTTTATAAATTTTATAAATTTTATAAATTTTATAAATTTTATAAATTTTATAAATTTTATGAATTTTATGAATTTTATGAATTTTATGAATTTTATGAATTTTATGAATTTTATGAATTTTATGAATTTTATGAATTTTATGAATTTTATGAATTTTATGAATTTTATGAATTTTATGAATTTTATAAATTTTATAAATTTTATAAATTTTATAAATTTTATAAATTTTATAAATTTTATAAATTTTATAAATTTTATAAATTTTATAAATTTTATAAATTTTATAAATTTTATAAATTTTATAAATTTTATAAATTTTATAAATTTTATAAATTTTATAAATTTTATAAATTTTATAAATTTTATAAATTTTATAAATTTTATAAATTTTATAAATTTTATAAATTTTATAAATTTTATAAATTTTATAAATTTTATAAATTTTATAAATTCTATAAATTTTATAAATTTTATAAATTTCATAAATTTCATAAATTTTAAAAAAATTTTAAATTAAAAATCTAGTTTACCAAGGAATATCAGAACAAGAAGATTTAAAAACCAAAATACGACATGCTTTTCGTACAATTACACTGGAAATGTTGGAAAATGTACGACGGTCATTTAAAGAAAGAACTGAAATACAGGGTGTCCATTTGAAAAAAAAGTTTTCGCAGTTTGAAATTAGCTAAATGTGGCATGGAAAATGTAATACTTGGTATTTTATTTTCGATTATATTTTAATTGTAGAACTTAGAACACTATGTTCTTACGCTTTGTCAAAAATTTAATTTAGATATACCATGTGAAAAAAGTTATAAAGCTCATTCCAGACTTTTCCATCTGTCACTTGTTTCTTAAAATGGTAAATATCTCTGAAACCTGAGCCTAGGTTTGCGCTCTTTCCGAATTTCAAGAAATATATAGGGTGTTCCATCTAAAATAAGAAAGTTAGCGGCTGTCCAGAAGATATAGAACACCCTGTACATTCATCAATACTTTTAACAAACGCCAAAAAAGGATACCAACAACCTGATAAATAGCAAAGGCCCTACAGAGCAAATACGCACTAAAAACTCATCCGTATATATTCATAATATGTTGTGATATTGTTACGAATAGTAACATATTAAAATTTGTAAAGTATTTATTGAAAGATAAATGGTGACAAATACTTTAGGAAATACTATGTGCGATATACGGAAATATTCGTGTCACACAGCTTGTTCAAAAAGAAAAGTTTGTTTCCAATGTTCCAATGTTTATCGTGGATTACGTGTAATAGGAATAATGGTAATTAAAATTGTATATCAATCTCCAGATGCGGATTTTCAAGAAAAATCCAACTATTCTGGTTTATAAAGCAATGCAATCTTCAGAGAAGAAAAAGGTTGAGTACCTATTTTGCTATCTAAGTACTGATTAAAATGGAATCTCGATGCTTCAAGGCTGATAATTTTTTCATCGATTAGGCTGGTTTAAAAGTTTGTATAAAGTTGGCTGTCTTTCATTGAAATGAACTGCAGCACAACAGAGAAAAGGAAACATGACCTATAATATGTACTAACTATAAGAAGGTACTTATATAAGGCTAATATAGTGAGTTGTGCAAATTTAAAAATTGTTTCCTCATAGGTTTAGTGGGCATGGTTTAGTTATTAATACCTTCACTGAAGATGTTATAAATATTTGTATTAGCATATAATTAGCTGCATAAAATGATAATAGATCAGCTACTTAACGTTATTTTAGTAAGTATAGTACAACGAATGTACAACAAAGATTACTACTGTACACATCCTTGTTAACTTTCACTTGTTCCCAAAACACAAGATCCTTTCACATACACTTCCCTAAGAAATTAACAAAGTTTGAAGTTGTCGATTGTTGAAGTGTCCGATTTCGATGATTTCCTTTGTATGATAGCCTCTTAAAGAATGTGAATGTTCTATGGTTTTTTCAAAGCAATTTTGTGAAAACCTTGATTTCATTTTTAATTACAGCGCCATTGATATCGGGTTTTAATGCCTACGGAATGGGGACTCATCTGTAAATAACACGTTCCAATGCAGCCGCAATCATGCTCTGTGGCAAAATTTAGCGTGGCCCTCTGGTGATTTCTATTTAAAGCTTGATATCAATCAGCACATTTTTCAACAATAAGATTTCGTACTTTACGTTTCGTACGTACATAATACAAACATGTTGTGTTATAAAGTGGTGTAGTTCTGGTACAGTGCCGTTCAATTGAAAGTAAACGACTGTTATGAGAAATTTTGGAAATTTTCCCATTGTGAAGCAGACTTTTGTAAACAGATCACATTTAAAATTATTTTAGGTTGAAATATCTGTCAGTTATAGGGTGACATCATTTTATATACAGTATTTGTTAAGGAAAATCTATATGGTAAGGACGTCTCTTGTAACATCTTGTCTCGCCAACCACAGTTCTTCTTCGTTCGCTGGTCGGAAATTTCTGCTATACATGTCTTTTTCGATTTGTGCCCATACATTTTCTATTATCGGATTTAAATCCGGCGACTTAGAGGGCCAAAGCAGAGTGTTAATATGGTTTGTATTCAGCCATTCAGTAACAACTCGCGATTTGTGAATAGAGGAATTATCCTGAAATATAAATTTAATTGAAATATGGAAAAAGGAAAGGAGAAGTTCAACCTCTGCTCCTTATGCCGTGGCCGAGAAATTCTTCAGCATCTGAGCAAGACGACGTATCAGAGCATCTGAGCTCTGATACGTCGTCTTGCGGTTTCCACCGAAGCAGGAAAATTTGTCAAGAAGCAGGCAGTCACTGCTGTAGCAAAAGGATTCTGTCGGAGGTGGTCAAGGACGAGTTCGTCTTCCACAGTACTGAATTTCTGACGGCCCCCTCTATGGACGTACTCAACAGTTCCTTCTGCATTCCATTTTTGCTTAATTTTGTAAATGCAACCTTTACTCACATTCAAAGTATCTGCAACTGCTTGCATTGACCATCCGTTCTGCAGTAACATCACAGCTCTCATTTTTTGCGGTTCAGTTAAGCGCGTCATAATAATAATATTAAGAATTATAAGGAAAACTTCAAAATATAGAATAATTATTAGTAAACTGACAAATAAAATTGACAATCAAATTTTGATTACCTAAAAGCCTGTTTCACATTAATTAAAACTAAGGAAGTACTGTACTAATGAAGATAATACTCAAATAAAATGTTAAGAAAAGAATAAGGCTAGAGTACGATTTGTATTTGCTGGTGTAACTGTTGAACTTCAGAGGGTGTTATAAAATTTAATGAGCAAACACGTCTCAATGTTACACAATGTTACACCCTGTAATGAATAAAACAAAATTTCTTTGAAAAACAATATAATATTCACATTCCTGAATAAAGAGGCTATCATACAAAAAAAAATATCGAAATCGGACAAGAGGTCTAGACAAAAATTAATTTCAAACTCTTGGTTATTTTTTTTGTGATGCATTGATTTCTTGAGTGTGTAAAAAAGTATATTATATATGCTGCTCATTTTTCTATTGCTAGTAGACATTATATTTGGTTAGACATTAAGTCCAGGTTTTAATATTTGTGTAATTTAACTACGTAATACCTGCCTAAAACCCTTTACGTTTAATATATTGCCCTCATATAGCTACCTACTACCTTAAATTAGTTTAAACTTATCCAAATTATTGTACCTAACGTATCTGGGGATTATTAGTGGACATGATAATTCAATTGATTCACTGATATTTACCTGAACAATATCATTTTTCTATATGCCTATTGTCTACCTAATATAGACCGTCCGATAGGGTACTCTTGAGTGCAGTATTTTTGTGTCTCTCATTTTGAGGGCTGAATGTGGCTAGTTAGATGATGAAAATTAGGGTGGTTTTATGCCTGCCTCCCGTTTTATGATCTTATATTGTCTGGCATTTGAATAAAAGATTGACATTGATAAATAATTCACCGATAAAAATGCTGACGGTTTTCAATGGCCGAAAATGTGGAGGAGGTTAACTTGCAAGGGAAAGGTACAATTTTCCACGTTTTCTTTTTGTCTAGCAATCTGGACAATGAAAGATTTTCTTGCGAAAATAACGCTGAACAATTGCCAGACGGTAATCACAGTTCGAAATTGGGCTTCCCGCGGAAAATTATGCGGAAATTTCGGAGAGTTTTCAACGATGGTAATATGCAAAAAAAATTACCAAACTGTATGTAATAGCCTAAAAGCGGACATGCTGCATTGCCAGACAAGTTTGGCTGTTCCATTAATTATAAATAAATAAAAAAATTACAAAAAAAATATAAAATTTTCACGATTTCTTTCATCTGGCATTTCGTATTTCTATTTAAAATACGTGAACTAAATACCTAAAAAATGCCAGACAAGTTGAGCTGTTCGAAACTTTATTAATAAATAAAGAAATTACAAAGGTATTAATAAGTTTTCCACATTTTTTTCGTCTGGCATTTCGTATTTCCTATTATAAAAAAGATTCGAAAAAGAAATTTTTTCTCCATTTTTTTTTCGTCTGGCATTTCGTATTTAAATTTAAAATACGTGTATATACACCTAAAAAATCCCAGAAAAGTTGAGCTGTGTGAAAAAAAAGTTTTTAAAAAATAGGGAAATATTATATTGGAATCACATCTACGTATAGGTACATGAGTCAGTTTAAGAATGAGATTTTTTCTCGGGCATTTTGTATTTCTATTGGTCATAAGTGTACAATGCACATTTTATGTACTTAAATTAAAAATGCCGGGCATGTTAAGTCGTTCGAAGATTGATAAATAAATAATTATTTGTTAAAGAATTCATTGACTTGACTATTATAAGGTGTATTACAACGGCTTCTAATATGTATGTGTAGTTCAACGACCGGCAACCCTGACCCACACAATGTTTTCCATTGGCGTAGGCATTTTTTTTCTTAGGGGGGTGAAAGTAGAAGGTTTTTATATGCATATTTTCAACACCACAGCTGATAATTAATGCAAGTTTCCATATCATTCATGAAGTATTGCTTTCAGCGCGTTACCATTTTTTAGTGGGTGGCTCGCTAGTAGCCATATTTCCGACAAGAAACAAAAATAATATGTACAAAACAGCTAAGTAGCCGTAAAAAATAAACTTTAAAACGATAAAATAAATATACTTGCAATTGAAATACAGTCATATTTATTGTGTAAGTAGGTACCTACCTAACCTACTAAATGGTCAACACTCAACGTCGATTTACTTTGACTCAATGCTTTGACAAGAATCAGAGCTTGTTTGTTAATAGGTACCTACATAACTAAACTGAGACTAAATACAACACATTTTCAAAAATATTTACAAATGCAATACATACCTACCTACCAGCTTCTCATCGCAAAGTGATTTCCAATCCACACACTTTTTACAGCCAATCAAAATTAGATACTGACCTTGAGGTATTTTACCGTCATTGTAAATTTTCATTTCATTCGTGGCTAGGTAGGTACACGGTTTTAATTTTATAAACAGTCTATAGAATTTTTAATTTATTACATACATATTAGATAAGCGTAGGATAATATCGCCCATAGAAAATAAACGGCCTTATAGAAAATAAAAATAAATATTTTAAGTAAGTAGAAAATGGTATTTACTGAAGCAATAAAACTTTATTTATCTATTATATATAAAATAAAAATAAAAAATGTCCTATTTTTGGCCCTATGTTTTGGTCCCATGGTAAGTTGGCCAAAAACGGTTTTTTCCATTTTAGCCTGTCGTGGCGCCATAAAATGAAAAAAGTTTTATACAAAAGTTGTAGAACTATTAAATACGCATCGACTTGTGGAAATCCCATGTCAGAAAATTCAAAAATAAATTTTTTATTTGCAAAATATCATTAAAAATCGTGTTTTTTTGAATCGCTCATATCTTCGTGACAACAAATCATTTTTTCACGAAACTTGGTGAAAGCGTAGTCCTCTAATAACTGAAAAATATCATTTTCAAAAAATTTTAAAATATTATAAACTTTTTGCAAAAATTGATTTTTTCGAAAAAATCACGTTTTTTTAAAATCTCGATAGCTCATACACGCTGTCATATTTAGAGTCAATTTTGAGTTTACGATTTTCTTGAAATGTTGTACTAACATTCTTATTTATTGCGCGCTTTTAAATTGATCGTTAATATGCGAAAAATTGCTGGAAAAATCAGGTTTTTTTTAACAACAAAAAGAAATTTTTTTAAGAAATTTTTTTTCGTTAGCAGCGTTGAATAGCTGCTATTTTTTTATAAATTTATTAAACAAAATTTTAATGTATTAAACAAATGCCAGACAATATATAAGACCATACAAAAACAAAAAGTTTCATGCAAACGGAAATGGATTTTCCGTATTTTCGAACAGGAAGCAGATATTAAAACCACCCTTATTTTCATCAGCTAACCACATTCAGCCATCGAAATGTCTGCCAAAAAGTTACTGCACTCAACAGTACCCTATCTCACGGTCTAATAGATCTAGTAATAAATAGTACTTAGCATAATGATTGTTAGTACTTCGTCCTATGTGTAGCTATTATATAGTTTGAGATTTAAGCTTTTAGGGTATGTTAAGAACTATCAAAAATTTATGTTTCCAAGTGTTAGAAAAACATTAAACAAAAAGTCGAAATGAAGCAACGAAGTAACTAAGATAATAAGTTAATAAGAAAAGACAACTCGTCGCAAAAATCATACCACTAT
>CAXKVY010002733.1:0-29754 GCA_964058915.1 Tetropium fuscum
CTTCCCACTTTATACCTTTCATCTATATATGAAATAGTTTGCTATAGGACTAATTTTTGTTTCAAGTTAATATTTCTGGAGTTTTTAGAAAAACATTGTTACATACTTGACCACATTTCCATATCAAGAGCATTAGTGAAATTTGCTAGATTTTGTAGTTTCTAGAAATTGTTCGGGTATTTTCGGTTCGGGTTCGGGTAAAAGTGTATTTTGAGGTTTCAAACGTTAATATTTGACCCATACGTCCCGTTAATATAGAAAATATAAAATAAAAAAGATATGAATTGATGAAACTAAAAAACTAATTTTTTTAGCATTGGTACTGGGGACCCATCAGATAATTTAAACCCCAAGACACGTGGTGAGAAGCCAATCATTCCTAGTGCGGATAAATTTATTGAGGTCTCCTCAAACAGCATAACCCTTCACCTTGGCGCTTGGTCAGATGGCGGCTGTCCTATGTTGTACTTTGTAATCGAAAAGAAGATAAAGTAATTATATTCCAGCTATTTTATGTCAGATAATTGCATACCACGTGTTCCTTGTAGGGCAAGCACTGAATGGATTCAAGTCTCAAACAATGTGAAACCTGGTCAGAACTTTGTCCTTCTTGATTTGGACCCAGCCCAGTGGTACCACTTACGAGTTACGTCCCATAATAACGCTGGATTTAATGTTGCCGAGTACGAGTTTGCTACATTGACTGTTACTGGAGGTAAGGCTGTATTGTATATATGTATATAGAGCTGTTTTGTCTAGTTATGCTTGTGTGTACTTTTATTATTATTGTCTTGTTACTTTTGGTTCTTTGTTCATTTTAAACAATTATCTAATGAACTAAACTTATCTAACTTCATTAAGTGAAAATAAGCGAGATCATAAAGTAGGCATAATGGAAATGGACTCTAAAGTTTCGTTTATATTTTTCCTGGTAAAAAATAGGAAAAAAACGTTTTGAATAACATTCAAAGCAAGGTTCACTAGTTGTTTTTGAACTGTTTTCCTGCGGCTTTTTGTTTTACTGCATGTTTTTTTACAATGTTATGGTGAGGTTATGCCGTAAGAATAGATGGTGTGCATTTAAGTAGTGAACAAAAATGCATATTTCAGAGGGCGTCTGCAGTTGGCGGTACTGTTCGTAGTATATACGAGGTCTGTCCCAAAAGTTTCCGACCTTCCTTCATATCTTCGCGCCTGATAATTTTAGCACCCTCTGCCAGGTACGAGTTTTAACTGTAAAGCTTTACGAACTCCCTAGATGCCGCAGTTTTCGTCGGGACGCCTTAGTTTACATACAGCGTGCGTTTGTATTACAAAGTGTTTACGTTTGTCCCATTTTGCAATTCTTAAAACTTGAAAAAAGTTGTGCAGAGTCCATCAACATGATGAGGACGGCATTTGGGAACGATTGTATGAGCAAAACACAAATAAAAGATGGGCATAAGTGGTTCAAAGATGGGCGCACATCTGTTGATAGTAACCCAAACTCTGGGCGGCCTTCAACGACAAAAACACCGGATAATAGCTAACGTGTGAAATTTACAATCGATGAAGATTGTTGATTGACTGTGCGAAATTTGTCTTGTAATCGCTCGAAGGTGCGAAAAACCTTCGTCTTGAAATGGCTCAGGAGAATTTGGGAATTCTTTTTAGACATAACGCAAGAGAAAATAGTGTTTTTGCAAAAATTTTATCTTACATTTCAACCTATTTTGTATATTTAATGATCAAGCAAAATTACAAGGATTATTTTTTGTCTTTTGTGTAGTGTGTCCCAGATACAGGCGGGCCCAGATACAGGACAAGTAACCCATCTGATTCACGTGGACATTGGGAGCTACGCCAAAGGAGAACTTAAAAAATATGCAGAAATGCTGTTTACAATTAATTTCTTTTCTTTTGTGGCTAAACAAAATCAAAGACTAGGCAGCAAAGTCACAGACATAAGCGGCCCTTATGTCTATGTTTTCACTTTGTGGTTAAAAGAAATCAAAGGCAAGGCAGCAGGATCTTATCACGTATCGTTGCTTATATGAAGCCTAATAAATTTCTATAAGTTTTCATCTAAAGGCCCAGTTAGTTAAATATGATGAAGAATTCTAAAAACACAAAAGGAATTTCACTTTCTGGCGGAAATAGTAATTTAAAATACCTCATAGAAAGTTAAAATAATATTTGCAGGTATTATTTGGTTTTGAAAGGACATGGCACTAGATTTTTGAATTTTTTAAATAAATATGCTGTTTATACTAAAGAAACGCTAAAATCAAGGGAAATTTTTTGTGAGCCTACAGGGTATCTCAAAGAGTTGAACCAAATGCCGCTACTTTGTATCTCGATTTATTAACTATGCTATTATTACATTGATAATTCTAATACGATCAATGACGATTAATTTACTTTTGGAAAGCCAAATTAGATCTCTGTTATTTATATTTAACAACATTAGGATACTTCTCTACAATGAACAAATTATATTGTATGTTTATATGCCTTTATGTTTTTCATTCTGTTGTTTTATGTTTGCAGCACATGTTTTATACCAACACCATCATGTATATATCAATATCGACTTTGTTGAGCATCCTAAATTTCTGCTTGCAAATAGCAATAGTACCTGAATATATAACATAACGCTGCAAATCATTGTTAGATATTTCATCCAAACATAATTATTTATAGTAAAGACAAAATTTTTTTTGTAGACTCAGGCAACATGTCATAATTCATATTACATTTTCCCACTTTTCATTTATTTTTGTACATAATTAAATTATCTGAATGTTTTGAATGTTAAATGTTCGGTGTTTTTCAATCTATAGTTGTTGAATGACTTAAAGATATAGTTAATTTAGTTTTTATGGGCATTGATTCCTTGAAATGTAGTCATTCAACAGGTAAACAACATGAAGAAGTGTGTATTAGAATAGAGTAGAAAATTACCGCCATTATTCACCAATCAGTTAACTCCTCCAGATCAGTTACTTGCCACACATTTTGAAATTGGTTCTAGTGGGAACAATCTGAGTACCTATAAATTACATATATAGGGGATTCAAAACAAGATGCCCCAAAGAGGACTCTATAAGTATGCATTTAATAAAAATTTGAAAAAGAAAATAAAATAAATAATCAAAAATTAACAAAATACGTATTTTTGTAAATTTATTATTTATTAATTATGATCATATTTGTGGGAAAATTATAAAAATTTTATAAGGGTATAAGGTTTTTATACACAATGTTTATTTGGCATTTTATATTGCAAGAACAGTATTGATAGGAAAAACTGTAAATTATAAAAAAAACTCTCAAGCCAAAGCAAATTTATCTAGATTTTATCTATATGTTAATATTTGTAAAAATAAATCGGTTTGGATCATTCTCCCAACTGACTGAAGGAAATTGATTTTCATTTTATCATTTGGATAATCCAAAATATCTTTTCTGGTGGGCCACTGATATTGCACGGCAGCAGTATAGGCTCGATTGCATTTTCGTTTGGTGTATCAGGAGGCATATTTGCCATCAATGATTTATTTAGAGTAGTAATTTTCAATTTATTACAATGATTTTGTAAATTTCGTCTCCATTGTTTATTTTTAATCCTATGCTCCTTTGGGTTCATCTCACTAATTAATTTAATTTATTATTTTTTTATTTCTTAGGTCCTTCAATTTTTCTTTAAGTCGAAGTGCCTCTAACTCTTCAGGTTTTTCTTTAATTGCCTCTTTTTTTATCATACTCCTTTTTCCTTAATTCTAGGTTTTCTTTAGAGATTTTTCAATTTAAAACTTAAAATCATTCCCTGATACTAAATATAATTTCCTCATATTTAAAACTATGAGGGAATGACGATGAGGAAATGACGAATCACATAGTTTTTCATTATTCAACATTAGAGTGAAATTAAATTTAAGGTTAATGATATAACAATATACTTCCTCTGAATAATTAATAGACATGACAGCATAATCCTATTTTATTTAAACAAATGTAAATAAGCTAATGAGGTAATGACCAATAATAAAAACAACTCACCTGTTTTAGTTATTTAAACTTATTTAAAAAATTAGAACAAAAGAGCAACTGGGGCTTCACTAACTGTCATATGTACACTAAACACGTTGGTCTACTGGATGTTAGAGACATCTAAGAAAAATATATAGTAGTATATATAGTAATATATATAATATAATATAATATATAATAATATATAATATAGTATATATAATATTATAGATCAGTGTGAGGGAATGATAATATTACTTAGGGAGGGACAGCTATACGTTTGTTTTTTAAACTGTATTTATCAAAAAAAAAATTGTATCATTATAATCGCAGTCGAGTTTTTTTTCTATTTCGTTAACAAAAGAAAAAACTTTCTTAGCCTATCACGTTAGAGAGAGATAGAGCATAGAGGGAGTCAAATTCATACAATTTTTAGAGATGGTCGCTATTGATTCTAAAGTTTTAATATTAATTCGATAAATACTGAATTTTAGTGAATAGCACGGTAGTAAATTTACTACCGGAGTGAATAACAATGTATTGATAGCTTATTTGTCATTCAGGAAGTGTGGAATTGTGCTAGTATAGTACTTCACAATGTTGTGCAAATGAGTACCTACTTGTACAAAATAATATCTAGCACATCTAAAAAAAATTGTCTTGCTATTTCAATTTTACAAATCCCCATTTTTGTGACAGTAAAGAAAATAGGAGAAGGATAAAATTAGTAGGTAACCAATCGAATCAGGCATAATATACCTACCTAGTGGTCAGAAAATATTGAGTATGCATCTGATTAAGTTGTGTGACAGTTTCTACAATGGCTAATAGGAGATCAAATGCAAGGCATACTCTAGATTTGTTTACATTTATTCTACCTGTTAACATTGATAGACTTCAGTGTTACAGAGCAATTTCAACAAAAAACGTAGCATCTATCATGTTTTTTGCTGAAATTGATGGATATCACTTAAGTCTACCATTGTTAAAAGTAAAGTGAATTCATATGACAACCCACAATTTTACTTCTCCTTTTTCAAACAGTGTCAAACTTTTTTTGTAAATGTTGGCTTTGGAAAACACCACATCCCAAAATCTTGATGTATTTTGTAGAACAATTATATGGGAGTTAAAATTAAAGTTTAAAGTAAATATGAGATATGGCAATGTTATTTTATACCTGAGCTCTGCGTAGTTATAACTGGAACCTGTTGAAACACCCCCTGTGTTTTGGTTTCAGGTACTATTGCCCCGGCCCGTGAAATCCCCAAAGAGGACACCATACAAATAATCCTCGCAAACCTTAACCTTGTAGTTCCTGTAGTGGCTGCCATCTTGGTCATTATTGTTGCCATTATCGTGATCTGTGTGTTGCGTGGCAAAGGAAACTATAACAAAGGTACAGTGTAATGTATGTTGTATTCTAGGTACGATCGCACCTGCCAGGGATATGCCCGCCATGAAAATGCTCTTCCCTTGGATTCCAGATTGGGTAGAATGGAACATTGCTGTTCCCGTTGCTGCAACCGTTGTTGTGGTCGTAGTCGGTATTGTTGTCATTTGTGTGGCACTTTCAAGGAAAGCTCACGGGCCTCTCCAAACTAGGCTCCGGAGCGACTGTATGTGTATGGCCCTATTCTTCATTTCTCATTTTTTTTGTCTTATTTTGTTTTTAACTCTTTCCTCCAGTTATATAGTCCTATCATCATTCTTTTTTGAATAGATAATTCACACATCGATTTTTCTTAATGTAAAACAAGAAATTGTACCGATTTCAGAAAACTCATATTTCGTGTAATGAATTTCCTTTTGTTCTCAGGGTTTTTATGTAAATCATATAAATATTGTAAAATATTGAACAGTAATTAGTGTTATAATTAAAATAGCTTACATTTGTGTCCTAATACCCCAGGCAATAGAGACTAAATAAAGGGCTCACATGGGAAAAATAAGAGGATTTAGTTTAGTCTAGAACAATTATTGATATCATGCACCCTACGCTTTTTTACAAAATCTTAATAGTTAAAACATTTTATTATATTTTTTACTTTTTTTTTATATATTATATTATTTATATTTTTTACTTTTTAGTTCGGTTTCCCTTTAAAGCGTGTTTTTTTAGTTTTTAAACTATAATTTTTATGAATGCGGTCCTAAATAAAGGGGTTATGACTCGTTAAAGAAGACTTTTTTTTACAACAACCTGGTTCGAGGTATTCAACATTAAATAACGGAAAATTGATGCATTTTTATGGAAAAACTTCTAGAGCAATTTTTGTAGTATTGGGAAATCCTTTAAAATGAGTAGGGTTACTTTAATATTGCGTTATAACTAAGCCAAATACGATGCTAAAACGGTGGGCTGTTCAAATTTTTGAAAAAAAAATAAAGCACTAAAACCCCAGCCATTCCCCCCAGAATGGATATTGACCATTATCCCTTTACGAATTACTTTATTTTAGTATTACTCATGTAATCCAAAAGTTTGGCCGGGTTAGAATGCATATTTTTCGGAAAAAATATGATGAAAATGAAAAACGTATTTTTCAAATTTCTTAAAAAATAACTCGATAAAAATGATATACTACAAAAATATAAGTTTTTTCTTAACAGAAATTTGGGATTTTTTCTATTTATGTAGTACTGGATAGGACTGGAACCTTTGATGTAACTATAACACTCGGAGTAGTTTCCACAAGCACCAAAACACTTTCACTTCGCTCGACGCGCGTTTCGCCAACGAACTGTCAGTTTTAATCGTCTCCGGATGATGCCAACTTGGATGGCGAAACGCGCGTCGAGCGAAGTGAAAGTGTTATGGTGTTTGTGGAAACTACTCCGAGTGTTATTTATGTAAGGTAAAAATTAACGGAGATATAACTTAGAAGAAAAATTCGGAATCAGCGACCCAAAAAACAAGGTAAGCTTAAAAAACTAAAGCCCCCTATTTTTAATATTCTCTATTTCCTGGAGTATGTTTACATTTTCTCAAAATGCTTTAAAAATTTGGCATAGTTAAAACACAAGGGCATAGTTAAATGTGAAATCTTGATGTTTATTACTTATGTAAGTAAGCTGGTTATAGAATTTTCTATTTAGAAATATATGATATTAATTTATTGCATTGAATGCTCCTAGGTTTTATTTTGGTTTGCTCCAGCATCAACATTCTCATAATATTATTTGATCATTAGATTTAAACATTGTTTGAAACTATTATTATCGTGTAGATGATGTGGTCTACAATCAGTCCTGCAATGCTGCCTCCACTTTGGACAAGCGTCGTCCAGATTTGCGCGACGAATTAGGATACATTGCACCACCAAACAGAAAACTTCCACCCGTGCCAGGCTCCAACTACAACACTTGTGACAGAATCAAGCGAGGTACCTTAAGTAAGATCATCATCGCTTCTTATTTGCATGCGTTTATTTTAAATTATATTCAGTTCAATGTTCATGCATATCCATCAGCTAATTTAGAGGGAAATTATTAATTTTCTAGTTCTAGTCATTTATTATTAAGTTTGCGTTTGAAAATTAATGATTTCTAGAATAAACACTGAGAGTAAATGTTCCCAAACCAATATCTTCTGCCTTGCTTCAGTAAGTGTTAGATTTAGTTATCTATTTTTTGCTGATACATGTTATTAATAGCCTTATTAACAGAGGGGCAAATAATGCAAATATGCGGCTTATGCGATAGATTTTACTTTTTATTTTATAATTGTACATATAGGAGCACATTACCGTTCTCATTCTACTTGGGACCCCAGACGTCATTTATATGAAGAGCTAAGGAGTAGGAGGGGCTCAAATGAGACTGTTCATACTCACAGAGGTAAAGATATTCAGCTTTTGTAGAATGGTTTTTGGTAAAAAGCTTTTAGGGTGCTTTACTTTAACAAGTATTTCCTGATATGATAACGATAAATAAGCATTATGAAATATTGTAATGTTTTTATGTGATCTATTTTATCTCTTTTGTTGTACACTAACAATTATTGCTGTGTCAGGGGATGAATATGAAGTAACTAATTCTGTAGCTAGTCAAAAGATATAGTAGCAATATTTATATAAATAGGGTCATTTTATAATTTAATATTGCATTCAATGAGGTTAAAACAGACATTGCTCCTAGTAACAATTCCCTTGTAAAATTTTGCCTGGGCCTTCATATGATCATTACAAATACAATGTCAAAACTCCTTATTGGTCTGTGTGCTACTACAATATTACCTCTTGGAGTACATTCAATAGCGATAAAGTGGCAATAACAAGTTTGCATAAGCCGGCTCAGTTTTTAATAAAAAAAAGAAATTAAATTCCCAAGGACGCCACTGACCAACTACGTCATTTAGTCCCTAAATTGTTCTGGGTATCCAATACACTTTCTGGCACTTTCTGTAATTCTTGGGAGAAAGAAAAATACTGCACACAGTAGATTTATTACTAGGTTTAGAGCTGGTGATACATAAAAAAAAATTATTCAAATTACATAAAAATGTGCTACTGTACCTGGAAACGAAGTAAATACAATAAATGAACAGCTTATATAGAAAACGGTTTAAACGTCAAAGTGCACGATGACCTCTCCGCAATCAATATATATATATATATATATATATATATATATATATATATATATATATATATATATATATATATATATATATATATATATATATATATATATATATATATATATATATATATATATATATATATATATATATATATATATATATATATATATATATATATATGCTGAGGCAATGCCCACCTAAATGTGTTGATCAAACAACGGAAGTAACCAGGCGAATACCTATACACTTTGTCAAACGTTTGCTGAGGGCTCGTAAATATTATTTGAAACTTAAGCGTACACACGTAGAGTAGCAATATCAAGTCAATCACAGTGTGTGTCCCCTTTTAAAATAATCTTAAAACTATCTTATCTGTGATATGTAATAAGTCTCCCAGTGAGGTGGATCTCTCCTGTGACTGTACACCGGTACTACGGGGGTCGATGGACTTCAGGAAGTTGGTCTCAAAAGTGGCCTCAAAGGTGGCTCAAAGAGAGGTGTGTAAAAGCAGGTTGTCTCAAAGGTGGTGTGGCGTAACTTAATTTGCTGGAAATACGGCTTTGAAAAGATACATTTTTAAAAAATGTTATTGGATCGTTTATAGTAATTACAACTATATATTGGGACTGTAGTAATTATAATATTAATAAATAAAACAGACGTTTCATTTATTAAACGGTTGGAATCTTTTTGCAAGATATACTTATAATAATAATAATATAAACTTTATTGAGCCCTGAAATTTCACAAATGTAAAACTTATTGGACTAGTCATGTCACAGATAGATAAAAAAACTACAAATAATTACTACTGGATCAACTAACATACGTACATAAAACATACAGAACATTCAATAGGGATTAAGATTCATACACATCCACATACACCCACATAATCAAGATGAAACTACAAGTAATTACTACAGCTTCAACTAACATACGTACATAAACAGTATAGAACATTCAATAGGAATTAAGATTCATACACATCCACATACACGCACATAATCAAGAGCATAAATACTCATCAGAGAGTAAAAAGCCTGTTTTACTAAATAGTTATACAGTGTAGTTTTAAAATTGTTAAATCTATGTAGGGTTCCAAATTTAATTTTAAACTTAATAAACTAAATAATTCCTTGATATATATGTGAGTCTTGCCCTACTCTTAGTCTGGACAGTGGTTGAAGAATGTCATCGCTATGTCGTGTGTTATAATTATGTATTACTTCTTTTTTTGTAAATGTTTTTTTTCGTTGTTTGATTTCCATAGTTAACACATAGATATATAATAAAAATACTAATATAAATATATATAATATAAACACGGAACCGTCAAAAATAATATTTCAATATATATTTCTTTATAAGATGGTAATGGGTGACAGCCACCTTATAATTATACACCTTCTAATTTTTTTTGCAGTGTTAAAATTTTATTCATATTCATAAGTTTCCCCAGAACATTAACCCATATGATATTGTTGACTGTACTAAGCCATAGTAAACTAATTTTAATTTGTCCAAACTTACCGTAGGACGCAACTGTCTAATAATAAAACATGTGGTATTTAATTTAGAGGATATCTTCATTATATGATTTTCCCAGGTCATTTTATGACCAACTGTGATACCCAAGAATTTTATGGAACTGGTCTGTTCAATTGACTTTTTATTTAATTTGACAAGGTGAAAAAAGGTGTAAAAATTTTCAGTAACATTTTTGGATAAAAATGACAAAGAAAGTTTTATTTGTGTTTACGAATAAACCATTATTTACACAGCACTTATAGAATTCCGTCGCTCTTCTTTGTAATTCAGCTGACATTATAAAGGGTCGTGTGCATTATTATTGTTCATGTGACTAACATGGGAAACGGAGAATAATTTATTTCGTTTTATCAGGTTTTATCAGTTCACCTGTTGAAGGTGTAATAATTTTTGAGTTTTTTAATTCATCAGTCGTCAGATATACTTTTAAATATCTGCTAGGGTATGTCTTATATGGTATGTCTTACATTTGCATCATTGCAGGTTAGGCTGCTGCACTGACTGGTTCCCTTAAAAAATCACCATAGTCACCATTTTGTTTTAGTTTGAAATTGTTTGAAATAGCCAATTGTATTATTTGATAACAACATTTTTGCCTTATGACTCACCGTTAATGAAATACCCTTAAAAAACAGAATTTTTATAACTTCTGCCCCAGCCTTAAATTTTAACAGCACACCGATCGATAAGGACTTTTAGCATTTCATTAATAACGGTAATATTACAGCACACAATGTTGGTAATTAATTTAAACGACTTATTAATAATTTAAAAAATGATCATCTTGATGTTCCATGTCATGAGTCATTTACGTTTACTGTAAATATGCAATTTATCAAACACTCATACCTCTCTTTCAACTTTAAGTCTGGTACGTAAAATTAGAGATTGTGGTTCCATTTGAGCGGGAGAAATAACACATAACATAGGCGGTGAACCTCTAGTGTATAAATATTTGACACTTGGGGATGACTGCTTAACTTTGAAACTGAACACACTCAACCTGACAAAAAACAAATAAAAAAAGGAGCCCCAAAATATGATTTTTCCATTGATTGGAACGTGTAGGTCTAAAAATCGTGAGAATGACTCGGCATTCCAAAGTGGGGATATTCAATAGCTTCCAATTATGTTTTTGTAGATTATTTATTAAATTTATGTACAGTAAACGACTCTAGCGTTTATTTTGAGACAAATTTCTATGAATTTTTTAAATTATAAAGCTTGAATTTTATATGCAAATATACCGTCTAATTCCTAAATAATGTTTATAATGTTCAACACTTTCATTAGCATATTTGGCAGCAATATTGTTATTACAAGAAAATAGTACACATAACAGTCTTGGTACTAATTTGACTAATCTGGGTTTATAAAGTTCTTGATATAGAAGCATTTGTGATTTTACTAATATTACTAATAGCATCCCTATATATAATTTATAGCTAGTAAAAAACATCCTACAGAACCAAAAAGTAAGTTTTTTTCTGCTTCTTTGCTAATCCTATTTCTTTTATCTGCATGTTGCTGCTAGACGACATGCATATACCCATAGTCCATAATTAATAAATTAACTTAAGTATTTGTGTGAATGCGAAATTTCAATGATCCATTTAGTATTAGTTCTGTTTGAAATGCAAGTACACCGAGTATTTATGTGAACACCTTTATGTTTTGATCTACAGTATGTTTGTTAAAACAGCAGGTTTGTTCTTATGCACAAATATTTACATTTATAGAGCAAATTGATTTATAAATATGTTCAAAGTGTCAATATTAAGAGGGAAAATAAAAACGGCTTGTTATCATATGATTTATATGTTATGAAGCACTTTTATCTACAACTGCGCGGTAATATGTCATTTGCCGCACCATTTTGAAGAAAGCCATTCGAAGGTACCCAAGCAGCACAGGTTGGTCAGGGCGACGTCGAAATATAACCTAAAGTTGGTTTCATACATCCGGTCACATTGAATATATTCATTTGCCATCATTATATACCAGTGGTCGTACTGTATAGTAGGCAATCCAAACCACGAGACCAATTCAATACGGCGTGGAGGGCAAACATTTGTTTGATTCATATAACCTTGTGTGTGCTGTCAATATCGCATCTAAGCTGGGCTGATTTCAATGCATTCTCAATGATTACATAACTGTTTGGCCTCCGCGCCATAATACTTCAAAAATTTTACAGGTCATTGGATTGCCTAATGAACAAAATAGGTTAAAATTACTACACCAAATTGTAGTAGTTGTATATATACCAGAAAATCGTTTTTGACAATGGTAAACAGAAATATACCTCTAACCTACTTACTGTATAGAATAAATATAAATGTACATATCTAAGTCAACTTGGTCATATTAGGTGTGTTCGTGTATACCTATTATATGTTACCTGTACAGAAGAGGTATAAATGTACATATATAATTCAACTTAGTTGTATTAGGTGTGCTCATTTATACCTATTACATGTTAACTGTGCAGAAGAGGTATAAATGTACATACCTATTACGACTAACCTATATTTCGATAGTTTTCAGAGGTGTGTGTACGTACTTTTCGAGTTGTACTAACTGAAAAGCTAAAATTGTATATTTGTTAATAGTGATAAAATGGATGTTTCTGAAATCGTCTACTTGGTCAATCTAGACGTTCAATCAATCAATCAAAAATTTATTTAACAATTATTAATACAAGATGACATCCCGGATTATCCCCATGCCCGGGTCAAGCCAAACATCCACGCGCAGCAGGCATCGTGGCAATTCAGGGGCTGGACGACGGAGGGGGTTAATTATAAGTGTTTACTTCACTGTTTATTAGTTATTCACACAACATAACAGGATATGTGCACGGTCAAATGTCAACATGGAAGAAGACTTGTATCGTATTTTCAGGTACTGGGTTGATATATAGAAATAGGATAGTCCGACTTCAATCAACCTAATCAATTGGTTAGGACAAAACTAGAAAAATTAACGTCGGCCTATCCGACCTATTCCATATATCATTTATTAGTATTTGTTACGATCATTAGTATAGAACAGGTCGGATTGCTGACGTCGACTTTGCCGACGTCGGCAATAGCGACGGTAACTACCAAGATCCCTCCAATTTCGACCATAGGCATAACACTATACCAGGCACATGCCAATTTTGTAGTCATGATATGTACAATTTTATTATAAACTTAGTCGTTAGTTATATTTACTGTTATTTGTGCTGCTTGGGTAAGTACCTAATAAACAAAATAGGGCACGGTTGTAGATAAAAAGTCATATATAATATATCACAAAACTGTTTTTTACATCTTTGTACTATTTGCTTAAAGTTGCAAAAGCATTTTATGAAAGATGCACTTATGGAAAAAATAGCATATTATCTCTATTTATGTATATATGTACATATTTATGTGCAAATGTATGTGTGTTAACTTTGTAATATAGGTAAAACCTTTATAGTTCTGAAGCTAGAGACTAACTGATGAGGAAAATATCAGAATTTTCTATACTTGTATTAAAGGTATGGATGACGAAATCTGCCCTTACGCCACATTCCACCTATTGGGATTCCGTGAAGAGATGGATCCTACCAAGGCTATGCAATTCCAGACATTCCCTCATCCACATGCAGGCACCATGGGACCTTCAGGTATGAATACCCCCCACGGACTTCACTCAAGAAATGGATCACAATCCATGCCAAGACAGAATCGTAATCGTTATGACAGAGTTGGCTCACAAGGTAAGGAAGTACAAAATGCTGAGTTTCTAAATTTGACTAATTTTATGATTTATACATTAAATTATATAATGGAAAATCTCAGGAAATGGAAGCATTTACTCCCCTGGTCCTGAATATGACGACCCAGCAAATTGTGCCCCAGAAGATGAACAGTATGGATCTCAGTATGGCGGTTATGGGGCTCCCTACGATCAGTATGGCAGCAGAAGTTCGATTGGACGTCGCTCTTTAGGTTCTCTGCGGGTACAACCAACTAGTAGCAGCCCTGAACCACCACCCCCACCACCACGTAACCACGACCCCTCCTTTAATGATTCCAAAGATAGCAACGAGATTTCGGAAGCTGAATGTGATAGAGATCAACTAATTAACAGTCGGACATATGGCGGTAAGCCTCTGAGATTTGCTTCATTTTACACTTATTTTTTATATATTATTTTTTTAATGAACGTCAATTGTGAATAATAGAGTGATGAGATAAATACAATATAGACATTTAAAAGATTACTATTAACTGTAATTTCTAAATTATAAGGGGTATGTCAGGTTTTATGTTCTTTTCTGTTATTGGTATGCGATAAAATATGAAATATTGATTAATTGCTACAATGTTTTGTAAAAAATTATCTTAAATTGAATATTCTTATTTTATTCTATTGCTTCTATTTAATTTCAATATACCTATTTCTTTGACTTTGTTTTGTTTTACTTTTAATTACGCAATGGTAATTGAGCATAGCATAACATCTTTGATATAAAACCTGACCATTAACATCAGTTGAAGGAATAATTAAAATTAAATCATAAATATTTTTTCAGAAGATGATCAGGGTAAGTGAGTTGTGGGCGTGATCTATTAGTTTTAGATTAGGTTCTTCAACTCATTTCGTAAATCATTCATTAACAAACATTTTCACTTATTAATTCTTGTCGCATGGTTTTTGATAACGTGTTAACTGCATGCTAGTGATTAACCTTTTTAATTTTTTTTATTATTTTGCATATTTGCATATTTATATATGTAACACTTCTCTTGTAACAGTGTTTTGTGTTAAATGATTTATATTATTACGTTTTTATATAATTAATTGATCAAGTCATTGCAGAGCGATATTAACTTTTAGTCGTATCAGTATTGAAAGTCCTCGAGAACAACTTTGATTTTGATAGCTTCGATTTTGATGATTTTTTTTATATTTAAAACAGAAATATTTTGAAGCGGGGACAGATTTATTGTTATTGTTTAAACAATATTATTAATAATAGGGTGCACGATTTCATACATCGTACCTCTAGCGAGAATAATATCGATTAACTGTTCAATTTCTTTTGACTAGCGCTGTACACGCAGTAGTTTTGCATTGTTTCAAAACTGACAGAATTTAGTTATCTTTCAGTTGAATTCACTTTTTCTCCACATTCAGTGCACTTGTGCGGGCACCTAAGCTGCCATCTTTCCGACGGAAAACGTACCATTGCTTAAATCACCCTCAGTCTCCTGTCTTCATGATTTTAACATTCAAATTGTAGGTTATGTATTATATTTACGTTTTTCATCGGGGAACGAGTATAGTTTGTATACATCCGGACTAGATGTTTCAACACACATTTGACTAGTGCAATACATATTTGATTCGTATGGTTTAATCTATGACATAACCGCCGACTTTAAAGATGTAAAGAGTTTATATCTACGATTTCTCTCAGATGCTTTAGTTCCATCATTATTATATCCATCAAATATAACTTTAACATTATAGCCATAGTTATTACGTAAATATCTAATGTACTGTTGACAAATATTAGAAAATATTTTAATTTTTTTCCCATTTTAATCTGAAGTATACCCCCATCAGTAATGTAGAAAAAATTAGTAACATCATTAACATCCATTTCAGATTGTACAAAAAAAAATCATAATATAGTGTTTTTGGTAGTTGTCCTCATTCCAGCGTTTTCAAAGAGTGAAAGAGGATAGGGGGCCAGCAGTTTGTCGAAATATTGGCAAAGTTCGTCATTACTTTTGCTCAAAAAGTATAAACATTGAAAAATTAAATTTGAATCTACAGCAACTTCAGTATTATTAATTTTAATTCTCATGCTCAATAAAGATTTAACATTATCATTTCTGGTCATTTTTATATTTTTAATGTTCAAACCTGAATACAGCTGACTCCGTTTATAACGGACCCTCTAGGGAACCTTATTTGAGTCTGTTATAACCGGTGTCCTTCTCAAGTGTATTACATAAACAAAACTGAATTGTTTATATAAATATCATAGATATTTACAAACAATTTAAATAATTCCTTCTCCGCTCAAAAATGTTTCTGATTTTAAATAATATAAAAAAATCATCAAAATCGGAGCTGTTATTGAGGATTTCTGAGGCCTTTCATTGACGCAGTTATTTCTGAGAACGGGGTGTTTGAATCATATACAGGTCAAGTCTTCAGGTAGTATTAATATGCATGAAACGGGGAGATTCTTATTTTTAGAGGAGCTATTTCACCGCAGTAAGGTGTGGCGTCAAGTCATGTCAGGGTTGAAACTGAAGAAGTGTGGTGTGGCATCTTTAAAAATAGGTTTCTTCTTGTCTGATAGATTATAATTATATCCGAAAGCGTGCCCTGGTCAGCCCTATGCAGACAAGTGCTCATTTCAAAATGTTTAAATACATTCCATCAGAATCTACCCATTATATTTTAACAAAATATTAGTAAGCACCCGATATACCTATTTTATATAGGTTAAAATTGACATTAAACAGCCTTGAACCTTCCTTTATCACGCTTGGAATATTTTTTTAGTCCCTACTTTTTTAGTCAGTATTTTTTTAGGTCTTTGACAGCAAGACGGTGGTTTGTTAGGAAATAAATTTTATTTAGCATTAAAAATTAAAGGTGCTGAACAGAAAAGTAGAAATGCAATGATTTTTAATGGTGATTGGAATTACATGATCACTTAAATGTTGTTATAAGTGTTATTTATTACATTTTAGGCTAGTTACAGTGTGTTTTGTGGTCGTGTAGCTAAGTGTGATTTATTTTCAGTAATGAGAGGTAACACAAAGGATGGCATGACCCATGAAGAAATGCGCAAACTGATTGAGAGGTCAGTACCTAAAAATTGTATTCCATATGTAAACACATTAAATATGTTAACATTGTTAACTAATATCATGCATATATGGGATCATTCGTAGGGAATTTTATGAGAAAACCCCTCTGTGTTAAGAAGTATTTAATAATTAGAATAGAGTTTTTAATGGATTATTTATTATGTTACTATTTATACAATCGTTGATTTTGGTACATATGCTTCTTTATATTCGCAATTTTTTTTAACCTCCTTATGCCTTTAACTGGAATTCCAACTTTGTGGTTCTTTAATGAATCATGGAGGTTCTTTGCCACATGGGCCTGGAGTAGATCGAGTAAATAATTTTTTTTAATAAGTTTTTAACGTAATTCAGCTGAACTAAAGTTCATTTTCAAATAATTTCGTTGGAACAACAAAAGTGAGAATAAACCGGTTTCAGAATTTGCACTCTGATCAGTTGAACGGCAGTTCAGGTCATTTTTATACAACTAGCCCTTAATGTTATTAGAGATTTATTTCTCTATTAGGCAGCCAAACTATAAAACATTTTGGGACCAATCTGAGATCTAAAAAAGCTGCTTCTGATTCCGAAACATCCTTTCCTTTACTTAGGTTCTTAACCGCCAGCATACCGATTTGAATGAGGTGGAATAATTTCAGCAATAGCAATTTAAAAATCCTTTCATTATGTTTTGTCTTCATATATTTATATTATATATGAAGACATTTAGTGTTTTTTTTCCTAAAACCGCCTAACCAATATATTCATGAAAATATATCTAGAATCTCGACACAAAAATGAGGCAATATTTAAATATGTAATATTAACACGATTACAAATCTTTTGAGAACTTTGCAGAGGGGTTGTGTGGTAATTTTTCATGTTTTCATAACTGCCATTAAACTGTTATCTACAAGCCAGAGGTGTGAATACTTAAAATGAATTAATTTATTTCATGAATTCCTCTCAAACAGGAAACTGTAAGTGTGCACTGTGTATTAACGCTTTTTTTGTGTGTGTTAACTTAATTGTTTTTATTGCACTTTTTTGTTTTTTATTTACACCCACTACCTAGTTACTTTAAATTGATATACTACTATTAATCACCGCATTTTGATTGGTTTTTCGTTTATCAAAAGTTTGCTTTACCATGGTATTGTTTGGTGTGGGCCATTGCACTATGTATTTTTTTAGAAACGAAACAGGGCAAGCCAGCGCAGCAAACGGGGGACTCACAGCCTACGATACTATGGCAGTGTAATCTGTAAAAGAAGAAAGAACATATTTCCTTTTAGAAGTCACACCTTGAAGTTGGTGATTTGATTACTTTAACTCTAGCTAGTAATATTTAGAACACCACCTGTATTTGTGTAAGGGTGTGATTGCTAAATAATACATTATTTGTACGAGATGTTCACACGCATTTTTCGAGACTGAATATTTTTGGATTCCATGACTTTTAGCACAAACTAATTTAAAACTTAATAATTTTGACCAGTTGATGTGAATATCCAGTACAAATACTTAATTTAATTTTCAAACCAAATATTTATTTAATTTGCTATTGTTTTGGGGGCCGGCGAGCCGCTATTACGAATACGTACACATTTTGCCAAAATTTTGGTAGTTCTAAGATTTTATTATGTTTGTTGTACAGTGGCTCAATGTGTCATGTGATATTTTCTGGTTTGTGAGTGTATTTGTGTTACTCAATCAGGTTTTTAGTTTTTGGTCTACAGAGGGTGCCAAAATATTTAAGATTGCGCTTGTCCTCATAAACCCATCATACTGTAGGCTTTCTTTTGTATAGGTAGCGTATTGTTTATATTTATGCTTTATAGGTTGTTTTTGTTTCACTTTTTGAGTAGTTTTTAGTGCAGTTGGCGATATGGTTTAGTTATTTTTATCGTACTGTACAAGTGTTTGAAGGTTGTGCGTCGCCAACATGTAATTATATAAATGCTATTGCAAAAAATATATATATACCTAGCTGTAGGTGTAACGTTGACAGTCTTGAAATTTTCAAGTCCATATATATTTTTATTGTTTCCGAGCATTTATAGAAACATCGAAATATTCGAGCTGTCAACTTTTCCACTTTGTTTTTTTCATTTAGTAGGTGAAATTAGTAAATATATATTATTTTAGTTGCAAATTCATGGAATTATATCAGTGTTTCTAACTTTACAGCATGCATGTTAATAACTATATATATATAGGTGTTTAAATATTTAGATAGCAAAACAGAATTTGACAAATTTTCATAGCAAATATGGACTTGTTTCAACAGCATACATACATTGATCATTATAATAATACTCAGCAGATATTAATTACAATGCTTCTATTTTCTTCTAGCGCATTAATAAGGTATCAGTAGGTTTAGACATATTTTATCGAGTTTACCATCATGGTGGCATTTTGGACATTTAACCTTTAATTTTTAAAATCCTTGATATATTTTACCAACAAATAACTGCAAAAATCAGTTTTACATACATCGGTAACTATCTATACCAATTTGTAGTTTTACGGCTACAATAATATAAAAATGTGATTACAGATTGTTTTGTGTGCATATAAAAACAGCATTATCACTGTTTAATGTTTATTCTTGTAAACAGTTTTCGTACTCCTCAATATCTTTATTAAATGTTGTAGCATTTAATATGTTCAAGTTCCTACAGTAGTTTTATTAGATGCATTTTTGGTAAAATATATGCAATTAAATTAATAGCTTTGAAATACGTAATTATTTGTCATTTTAGATTAAGCTAGTCATGTTACTAAATAATATTCTTCTGAATAACCATTAATTATTGCAAGAAAATGGCAAATGATGTTTATTTCTGTTGTGATAATGGTTTAAAATGCCATTATAAATGTAATTGTAGTGTGCTATATATCCAATAGTTTTTAAGTGATAAATAATAACTGAGATATATTAAGTGTATCCCGTAATCTATTAATTTTGGCAATATTTAATCTTATATACTAATAATTTTTGTACACAATTTCTCCGTTGTAATTTCTTGATTTATGTGGTAACCATTTTTTTGGATTGAGGTGTTGCGAACATTTAGAGTGTGTTTTATACAAGTTTGCCATTTTTGTGACACTCTAATTTATAAGTGCTTGTATACCAAAGTAAACTTTTTGGTTAATATACAAATAACTAAATTATTCCAAGTATTTATTTGCATCCTGTCTCCCACTTGCATCCTTTTAAAAGTGGCAAATAGTCCAGTCGTTGAAGGTAAAAATAAGCTATTACCTTCCTCCTACTATTTCTTCGAACCTCCATCAATGTTCATGAAAATTGGAATTCAGCTCACATTACCCTAAACTTCAAAAGTGGCATATGCTTGACTTGCGCTTTTATTTTTAAGGGGTGAGAACTACCACTTTGTGAAAAAAGAGAAAAAACAGGTTTAAGCATTTTATGGACATTTTTAACACTTAAAAACCCTAACCACTTTTTAACACCCCCTATGCCTGAATTAATAAAAAGAAATAAATGAAAACTTTGTAAAAATATACCAATTATTTTATCTACACATCATCAAAGCTACTATCACTATCAACTTCTTCCGCTTCGTCAACTGGAGAACAATTCTGGCAGTTGTCACCACAGCATGTCCCACACAGTGACGGCCAGACCAGAACAGACTATATCAAAATTTATTTCTGGGGAACATACAAATCAGACTCTAAATACGGTCATCGTAAAATATTATTTCCCGTAGTCTTAGTGATGTCAGGCCATCTGAAGCATGGTTTTCTTTTCGGTCGCGAGATCGAGAGTTGTGACGGAGAAACATAGTATAGATAGTATTGATGATAGTGTGTAAACAAAGTTATAAGTGACAGTACAGAATAGTTTTAATCTGATTGTGTAGATTGTTGTGTTAACAGTGTTTATTAATTATTTGTACTTTATCTGAATACAGAAATTACAGATACTTACAGAATAATACAACAGTTTTCATGTGTATTATTATTTCCATGTGTATTATACACACGGAAATGGATCCAGAAATTAACTGTTCGGTATCTGTTAAAAAACAATCCAATGCCATTTCAGCAAAAACGTTTAATTAAAGCAAAAGGTAGGCCTATTCCTCACTTACTTATTAATTTAGAATCTAGGAGTAAAAAGAGAATATATAAGAGAGTTTTTAATGAAAATATACACCAAATATGAATGGATATGTGTTTTACTGTGACTGTTTAAACTAAACTGTTTTGTTTGTTTAATATTTAATAGAGAGGTTACTCAGGTTACAGCGTGGACCAAATACTTACGGACTTGCCGATTTAAAACACGTTGCAGATAGGGCGAAAAAACATGAGACAGCATATTTTTTACAACTTTATTTATACAAATTTAAAAGAAATATAATTCTAAAAAAATATACTTATTAAAATACTTCACAGGTGGGGTGGGCAGTTCCAGAAAATGTGCTCCTAAGCTTTAATATACTCCCACCAAACACACGCTTATATGTGGTTAGCGCAGATAATCATAAACACCAAAAAGCCTAAAGACGCACTGCCCCTGCAAAAATTTTTGCACGCCTATAGACGGCAGGCGCAGTGTACATACACTACAAGAAATGTTCTATAAGTTTTCCTGAAAAATGTATCAGTTTTCCGTTATTTAACTTTGCTTGCCGTTATTTAACTTTGCATTACTCCCTTTATTTTGGACCTAGTGCATTCATAGAAAAACCAATCTCTTTGGTTTTTTATAAGCTTCGTTTTCGGACATTATAACTCTTTTGATAGAACGCGAAGTTTTCGAGTTATTCGCGAAAAAACGTCCAAAAACAGGCACTTTTAAAACGAAATGAAAATCCCGAAAAAAATTTGTAAAAAAAGTTTTCAATCGCGAATAACTCAAAAAATATCAGGCTATCAAAAAAAACATTATAGAACAGTTCTTAAAATAAAAATTTTTTCCTCTGTCCATTTCTGGAGTTATTTCAAGTGGAAACATCTCCATGATATAATCCATTAATTAGTTCTCTCCCCAGTTTTATATCTTCCCAATTCATATTATTGTTGTCGAGACAATGAATAAAAAAAACTTACCAAGAAAGAACGTATTGGTCCTGAGAGACCAAAATCCGTTATAAAATTGTTATTTCAAACTGCACTGAATAATTAATCATTTTTAAAATGTATTGGCAGTGGAGGAATTAAACAACTCCATAGAGGTATCCCATAAAGCAGTGTTTGTGAGGGAGGGGGTTAAATATTTATAAAAGAGACCTACCAAAACGCACAGGGATACATAGTTCTATAAAATTCACGAAAGAAATATTTAGCATTGAAGTTAGTTAAATTATTATAATAAAGCATAAGTTTGCTAAGGCATATAGTATAAAATTTCAATTATTTTATTAATATTCTACATATTCCTTTATATAAGACAAAAATGGAAGTATAAACTATTATATACTTAATAGTTAAGTACCAAAATATAAATAATGTATACTTACAATACTTAAGTGGTATATTAAAAAAACCAAAAACAGTATAAGAAATTTGACACATGTAAATAGTTAAGAGTACGCAACTTCTCAAAGGAATAAATGAGATCCAGAATTATTGTTTTCAATTTACAAAACATTATGGCTAACAATGCGGTAATTTCAGATGAATTTCAACAGTTTCAAGCCAATCCTGCGTCTTTACACATTCCATAGAATATTGTATCTGGGCTGGCAAGTAGATTTGAAGGTGTATCAAATTCTACAATCTGACCTTTATCTAATACTATAACCCTATCAGAATCCATAATCGTATTTAATCTGTGCGCTATGGTAAGTACCGTGCAATTTTTAAATTCTTCTCTAATCGTCTTTTGAATTAAATCATCTGTATCCAAATCTATGGCAGCAGTGGCTTCATCTAAAACTAATATCCTTGTTTTTCTAAGGAGTGCTCTGGCCAAGCAAATAAGCTGCCTTTGGCCAACTGAGAAATTATCTCCTCCTTCCGTTACTTCATGATGCAGTCCAGCAGCCAAACCTTAAAAGACATTTTCTCAAATTTTCAGCTGTATCTTCACAACTGTATGCATAACTCATTGTTTGTGTTTTCATGCAGTTTCCAACGACAGCAGCAATTAAAGATTAAATGACAAATATCGCAAATTAGATAAGGAAGTGCGGGGTACATTAGGATGTGGGGCACATCCGGACAATTCAAATTTAGCGCTCTACGCTTATTGTAGAGCAGTGTAACTTATGCTAATGCAGACACCGAGTCATAATATTTTTATTATCATAGGTATAACCACAAATATTTTTTACCAATTTTGATTTCCAAAGTTGTTTCTTGGGGCACGTCGGAACCCGATGCGGACTGTCCGAATGTGCCGCAATACTCTGCTAATGTGCCCCATAATTTCATATTAACTTCGAGAATGTCAATGTAGAGTAATATTATTCAGTACCTAGTAGGTATTCAATAAAATGTTTAATTTGTGTTCAAATTTTATTTGCGCGAATGTTACTTTATGTTGGGTATACGGATAACGGATGTACCCCATTCTCCCCTACATCGTGTCCACGGATGGAGTGTGGAAGAAGAAAAAACTTATTTAATTACCGTTTTATGGAAAAAAGTACCTATATAATAAATTCGGCTTCTCTTAAAACACTCAGATATACCTAAGACAACTCGTCCGGATGTATACAAACTTTACTTGTTTCCCGATGAGAAACGTAAACATAATACATAACCTCCAATTTGAATGTTAAAATCATGAAGTCTAGAGACAGGAGACTGAGCGTCGTTCAATAGGACGTTTTCCATCGGAAAATTGGCAGTCTAGTGCGGGTGCCCATAAATGCACTGAAAGACAAGGAAAAGTGAATTCAACTGAAAGATTACCAAATTCTGTCAGAATTTTGAAAAGGTGCAAGGCTACTGCAGGTATGGCACTAGTCAAAAGAACTCGATCAGTTGATCTCTCTCTAGAGTTGATCTCTCTCTATTATTCTCTCTAGAGTTACAATGTACGAAATCGTGCCCTCTCTTTTATTTTTCGTAAAGCAGCTTACAACAACGTTAGTCGGATATATCAACAGTCACATATAATGGACTTCTTTTTGTTGCCTCTCTAGTTTTATTATTTTTTAACGACAAACGCTCAAAACAGCGTACGTTGTAGATTAAAAATAAATTAGTGACATAACCGCCAGCTTTCAATGTTAAGTTGTTATTTTATATGAGTTTGAAAATAAACTTTTAAAAGTGGACAAATATATAAATTGATATCCTGGCATATGAATCCGGTAACACTGAACATTTTTTGGGCAGAAATTTTACATTCAGGCACATACCTTCAAATATCTAATAATATAATAATTATATAATAAAATATACTTATTTGCAAGTATATTGAAACACAAACCTTTGACATATTCCCGTAGATTAGCGTGTTCTAAAACTCTCCAGATATCATCATCCGAGTTTTTTTCATATGGATCCAAATTCATACGAAGGGTACCAGAGAAAAGAACAGCATCTTGGGGAATAATTGTCAAACGAGACCGCAACGTATGTAATCCCAGTTCTGCTATATTCACACCATCAATGAAAATTTGCCCTTCAGCAGCTTCTATAATTCTGTAAAACAAAAATATACTGTACTGAAACTGGTCTAACTCATAACACCATCAAACGGGGTGATTCGGGACAAGCGTGCATAAATTTGCATTTCCCACAAAATTCCCGATAAGGCAGACTTATCTTGGTTATAATTCTTATAAAGCATGTGTCATTAACAGCAGACTAAAAACTGTAAGTTTTTGCAGTTTGTGAATGAGCAAAATAGGGACTTAAGCATGCTACAAAATTCATTGGTATCCGTATCATACTGTACATATGCAGAATCGACCCGGCCGCGGCCGTCGAGATACGATTGTCTTATCTATGGCTACGATACGTGATTATGTGCTTCGTATCATAACATCTTCCGTATCTTAACTCTGTTCGTGTCATATTAAGTAAAAACTGATAGTTGGATCGTTTAATTCGTCATCATTCTCATAAATAAGAAGGGGATTATTGATAATACCTTCCATTTTAGAATAAATTAATATATTTTAAGATAAAATAAGCACAAAAATATTTTCGAAAGCAACAGCAAAACAAAATTTTAGGTTAGAAAATATGACAGAACAAGATATAGATACGCAGACGTAGAGGACAGCTTTCACTTATTTTTCCTCAGTATTGTAAGCCGCTGATACAGATACGAATAAGTACCAATTTTTTAGGAAGCAATAAAGTCAGATATGTCAAACATATAACTATAAACTATAGCTCAATCTATTTACTTGAAATCAGTGGTTGTTTTTAAGGTTATGCCCACACATTTTTTTGAATTTTTTTTAGATTTCAGGAGCAGATTTAGGGGTAATAAGGGACATGCCTCGTAAGTATTTTTTTAAACCAGAGTATAATTTTTAAGTTTTTTTAAACCAAAGAGTATAATTTTTAAGTGTTTTTGTGAAAAATTTAACTCAAAACAGTTTTTTTGTTTTTATTGATTTATTAATACGAATAATATGAATTTGTTAATATAACTGTGGAATTTCTTCTAAAAAATGTGATTTCTTACAGAATAATCGAAATTTTTTCGTTTTTTTTTAAAATAATTTTATGACCCAAGTAACCCCATAGGAGGTTGAATTGAGGCCAAAAAATACTGATTTATGGCTTGTCTCGAATGACCCCACTATGAGGGGTGAGTCAGGACATTTTTTTTATATATATTTTGTGTAATGGATAGGAATTCAAAAATATCCAAAAATTCGGATCTGTACGTGCTGTTAAAAAAAAGTTATATGCAATATAATATAAGTTAATTCTTATATGAGAGAAGGAACTTCTATGTCCTTGACAATAATTTCAGCTACAATCACATGGCCAATAATTACCTGAACAGTGACAAAGTCAAACTTGATTTTCCAGCACCAGTTCTGCCGACAATACCAACTTTCTCACCGCCTTTAATGTGAAAACTGACGCCTCTCAAAACTAAGTCAAGCCCTGGCCGATACCTCACAGCATAGTTTTTAAACTCAACAGATCCATGCACAGGCCAAGCAGATGATGGCTTCTTATTGGCTATTTCCCAAGCGGCTTCTTGAGGAACCTCGCCGTACTCTTTCATACGTTCAACAGAAACGATGTTAGTTTCAACATCGGAACTCATTATTACCAACCAATTAAGAATTTGGGTTATCTAAAGAAATAAGGAGTTGGTAACGAATATGCATGTCAGTATAATATGCAACTCCACATTTTATAAATTACCTGTAATGAATAAGTGATTGACAGACCAACTAATCCAGGAGCCTGTTCATTTCCAATAACAGCAAATAATGCAGCAAACAAAATAATTAAGTTACCAACCATTTCCAATCTTACAGCTAACCATCGATTTGATATAATGCTTGGGTAATGGCATTTCTGGTTTTCGTCCACTTTATACTCCGATTCTTGAATAAATCTCTCTTGTTGGCCATAAGCCCTTATAGCTTGTACACCGGTCACGGTTTCACCAAAATGAGAATATATTGGTGACTGTGACACAGCTTCCAACCTTTTTAACTGCCGGGACGTGGCAACATAGAATCTTTGAATGAAGTAGTAAAGAAGTATAATAGGTACAATGACGGAAATAAATAATGGAGTGGTGTAACTTATCACAACTATGGTGCCTACAACCTGCAACATACAAGAGTAGAGTAGAGGTCATGTTTAAATAAACAAAACACCATTGACATTTTAAACAGTGCTTTGTACTAACCGAATAAAAACAGGTGATCCAGCCCCTTAAGGTCATTGGCAAAGTGGTATCCAAAGTATCTACGTCCGTGGAAAATCTATTCAAAATCCGCCCAACAGGCGTTATGTCGTAAAACTCTGGGCAAGGCGCCCTCATTACCTTTGAAAGGACTACATTGTGTAATAGTTTGGACACATTCAATGTTCCCATGAAAAGTGTCAGTGCCGAGAAAAATATCACTACAACTGAAAACCAAAACATATTTTATATATCTAACTCTCATAGCTAAATAGAATATAAAAAGCAAAGGACATTCCCATGGGCATATTAAAATTCTACAAGCAGTTTCATAGATATAGCCCTCCGAATGTCAGTTCTTATCTGATTTAATCGAGGATTTAATACTACTCAAAATATTTATTTATTTTTTATAATATATAAACCCCATTATAATACAGAATGTAGTAGCTGATTTCGGGTCTTCTCCCATGTAGGTATGTTATTTTCTTCTTGAACGACGTTTCGGCAGAATCACATCGGCCATCTTCAGGTTCTTGTTGCTGGTCGCTGGAACTGTTGACGTGATCTCTTCTTTATAGAACAGCTATTTATATATTCATATGGTCATGAATCGTTGCACTTCATCATATATACTTTTTTGTGCTTCGTGGAATGTCTTCTCCCCGTAGAGACAAATTATGTTGGTATGTCCCTACGGGGAGAAGACATCCCACGAAGCACAACAAAATCTATGAAGTGCAACGACTCATGACCATCTATGAGTATATAAGGAACCATTCGATACTGAAGAGATCAGTGCAACAGTTCCAGTGACCAGCAACAAGAATCTGAAGATGGCGGACGTGATTCTGCCGAAACGTCGTTCGAGAAGAAGATAACAATACATGTGAAACGATAAATATATACTACAAGCGATAAAGAAATAATAGAAATAAAAGCATTTCAAAGAAAGAATATTTGAGAATTAACTTAGATTTACATTGAAGCGATATACAGAGTAGAACATTTGCAGAATATTATTTGTTTATTTATGACAATTCAAATCATCGTTTTTCACCAATGTAATAAGATAACAATACATGTGAAACGATAAATATATACTACAAGCGATAAAGAAATAATAGAAATAAAAGCATTTCAAAGAAAGAATATTTGAGAATTAACTTAGATTTACATTGAAGCGATATACAGAGTAGAACATTTGCAGAATATTATTTGTTTATTTATGACAATTCAAATCATCGTTTTTCACCAATGTAATTCAGCCTATGCAATAGCATATTACTCTGACCATATTTATGTCAAATGATAGGCAACAGAGTATTCCAGCGACAATATTTGTCAGATAAACGTCAAAAAAATCATGAATTTTATTTCACCAAGAACAATCAAACTGGTCCTAATTTGTCTTTTTCTATTACTTCAGTTGAATTTGCTACTTCTTCGCGAATTGTAGGTACTTAAATCGTTGTTAGCAAACCTGTTCATTTTGGAAATTACACGAAGCGCACTACAAGAAATTAATAAACGTCAAATAAATCAGATAAACATGAAATAAATTATCAACACACTTGGCTTCTCTCAAAATTAACATTCTTGATTCATTGAATTGTCCTCTTAATATAAGTCATGCTCTCAATTTTGCTTCAATATTTGTCATTAATTCATTATTCGTTGTGACTATGTTTGGAAAATAATTACTTCCGCTTCGCTCGTAATTATTTTCGTCACAGCAGCAAATCGTATTCAGAATGACAAATATTGTTGGCAAAACCCAGAGCACTTGTTGTATTATATATGGAAATATATATAGGTTTGTGTCCCTCAGTAAATATGGCCGCCAACCTGTGAGATCATTCTTGAATTATCTGAGTACTGAGTATAACCAATAAATTCCCAAAATCTTACATTCGTTATACTAATAACTGAAAATAATAATAAACACAACTGATACCTACCTTGGGCAATACCAAGTAAACCGTAGATTCCAAGATACATATCTCTCTTGGACGTATTCACAGTATTATTCACTATAAGAGTAGTATCATCTGCCCAAACTCCTAACCAAACATTTGACCCAATACTTAACACTTGGAATAGCATATTTAGAAGAACTGTAGCCAGTGTTAAAAATATGCCTATTGAGGTTATGTAATATTTATATACAGCCCAGCTAACACTACCGGTTTCTGCTATTTCCTCTTCAATCAGTTTGCCTGTAGGTGTTTCGTCTTCCATTGCTTTGCCTGTATTTGCCAACGTTTTATCTGTACTATGTGCTGCTTTTTTTCTTTGTAAAGAACCATTAAGGATTTCATCTGAAGCAATTTCAGAGGGGGACTCGGACACACGAGAACGAAGTCCACTTATTCCTTTTGTTAATTCTTCAGATATCGCCGTGCCTACTAGTTCCTCTGTTATTTCATCCAAATCTATAACAAACAGAATTAAATGTAACATCTATGAAAATACTAGTTCTTAGATAAGTATAACAATGTTCTACTCATATAATAATTAAAGTTACATTCAGATCTTCAAGTACAATTTTAAAACAAGAATTGGAATTGAAGATTCCAATCTCCTCGATTCCCAACAAAATCTCTCAATTTCAACAAAATATCTGGATTCTAAAATATCAGACTACAAACAATAAACATTTACATCACAAAATGTAACTAATTAACATTACATATGACACACATTTACTTGAAACTGGTTACTTAACTAAGGAGAGGATTGCAGTAAGTGAAAAGAAACAACTGTTCACTTAAAAATATCCGATATTGCCTCTTAACTTACTTGCAACGTCATCAACTTCTTCGGTAATATGCTGCACCAAAAATTCGGCAAAGGCACCCCTATTATCTAACAATTCTCGATATGTTCCACTCTCAGATACATCTCCATTCTTCATCACGATG
>CAXKVY010002734.1:0-35852 GCA_964058915.1 Tetropium fuscum
AACCAGCAAGTGGGGTTTTAGATATACATAGTGCTTAGTAATTACTGTATTATTTTTTAACGATAATTTGTCTATTTATTTTAAACTAGGAATGCTCCGTTATTCTGTGTTTTTAATTATTTTAGTTATTATTTCTCAATGCTAAAGCGTACTGTCTTTTCTGTTGTCACTGTAACATCGTCGCAGTTTATTAAAACGTAATATTTAATTAAACGGAACATTTTAATTTAGCCCTAATGCAAACTTTTAAACGATATTCTAGTACAAATACATTAACGTTTCCTCGTAAACTTAGATAAGACCCCTAAAGCGTTTATTTTAAAGTTTAATTACTTTTCTTGTTAGCAAATTCAAACGACTGCACTAATGTTTTACCTTAAAGACAGCATCGCGCATAGCAGTGAAATATTTTATTCAGTGAAACACGCTCTACGACTTGCTCGGTACTGGTGTTTTGCCGAGTGCCACCCGGTCTTGCGAGGATAGTTTTTGTTTACAGCCCCAGAGTGACCTCTTTTACGACCCTTGTAGTGTGGCACTGTCACTAATCCCTTCTGACAGTTATGACGCTCTACTAATGAACATATCTAGCAATTCTGTTTCATTTTGTATACAAATCAGTGCAACGCAAATGGGCTTTTCGTTTAAGGACGATTCCGTGACTTAATAAATCTGACAATACCCAGCAACATTTGAATAGTCCCCACCACTTTAATCAAGTGGGGTCTCCTAATCGTTATAAAATGTATCAATTTCATCTCTTTAAAGTTCTGTAATTAAATGATCGAAAATATAGTAATCTCTCTAGCTATTTGCAGCTATTCTGCTTTAAATGCGGAATCACTGAACTCATGTTTTTAGTTCTTCACAAGGTATGTATTATTTTCAATTAGAGATCAAATATTCAGCGATACTAATTGAAGGCAGCCCTGAATTTGTAAATATAGATTTTCTTTAACTATATCGATTACCCATTATTAGCCCCGTAGACAATTTTTTTATCCTCCTATTGAAAACGAAAAAATCGAAAAATAAAAAAATACTACCGTATAAATATTTTAGAGAACGCGGTTTCGCTGGACCAATCGTCTGTCCAGCGATTACCCACCGATGCTCAGTGGATCGTTTTGAATGGCGGATTATTATTATTTGCCTACCTTTCCAAACAACAAAATGGAAAATTGAAAAAAGATTCTCGGGCAAATAAAAAATAAGTAAAAACCTATTTCAAATAGATGAATGGTTTGCCCGGGATTCAGGTTGGGTAAAGAAAAATAAGCGAGGGGCAAACGAAATTCAGGCTGGACAAACGGAATATTCAGGATGGACAAACAATAATAAACTCTGAGAAAACAATATTCTAGCTGTCTAAATGAAAATAAAGGTTGGGCAAACAAAATTCAGGAATTACGAAATTCACGCTGTAAAAATAAAGTTCAGGCTGTTCAAACAAAAATAAACGCTGGGCAAACGAAGTTCCGATTGGAGAAATGTAATTCAAGTAGGGCAAACGAAAATAAAGCATAACAGCAGCGAAATTCATGTTGGGCATACGAAAATAAAGGTTGTAAAACGAGATTCAGGCTGAGCAAGCGAAATTCAGGATGAGCAAATGATAATACACTCTGAGCAAACAAAGTTGAGGCTGGGCAAATTACATTCAGGCGCGTCAAATGAAAATGAAGGTGGGCAAACGAAATTCAGGCTGAGCAAGCAAAATTGAGATAATAAAAACTCTGAGCAAACAAGGCTGGCCAAATGAAAATAAATTTTAGGCAAAGGAAATTCAGGGTGAGTAAACGATAATAAATGGTAAACGAAATTCAAATCAAAATTAAATTTATCTGCTCATCTTCAATTCCCTTGCCTAACGTGACTCATTCTTGTTGCAGATCTGCGGGGGAAACTTATTTTCCATTTTATAGTTTTGCTAACATTCGTCAAACGGATGTAACGCTCGGGCATAATTGGGTAATGCGGGGCAAATGAATTAATTGTCTATGGAAATTACGTTCTTTCTCATTTTCAATGCGGGAAAAATATTTTTCTTCATTTTTCGTTTTTTTTATTTGCCCACCTTTTGAAAGGTGGGCAAATAAATCGGTGTTTTTGGTAAGCTGGGCATGACTACCTTTTCTTAGAACTTGGACTGGTTTTTAAAGGAATTCTTTTAGGAATTCTAACTAATCTTTGGTCTACGATGGCGGCAAAATCGTTAAAGGCATCTTACCGCATGCAGTACAAATATTTTGGTATTCTAGCCCTATTTGATGAAAATATGGATTAGATGAAAACATAGTGGGGAATCGGGTTATTAAAATAGGATTTTTCCCAGGTTGTAACGGTATACATTAATCGATCTCTGATTATGGTTCGAATTATTTTCATCAATACTAAACCAGGTTAAACAACCATAACACAACATCCACTTACGTCTTGACTCTTGATATTTTTATAAAATATTTCTTTAAATTTATTTTATGTAAGTATTTTTATGTATTATTAATTTTAGGTTGGGTCATTTTTGCTATATACTGATCTAATATATCATACAACGTGAAATGTGTACTGCGGTTATATCAACTGACAGTAACTAACCTATTACATTCATATAATAGTTTGTTTGGAATCAATAAATGTATTTATAGTCTTCGAGCAAACATCATATCAAATTTCCCGACATACACTGCAACGCAAAATTAAAGAATATTCATTTTTGCTTTCTGTTATGCCTACATTACCCTAATTTCTCATCATCGTATTTTTGTTTATGCGTTTTTTTCTCAAAGAAGCATTAGAATTTGTGTATAGTGATGATGGTATTTTCATAGAGCCCCTGATTGTGAAGTATGGTCTTACAAATATTCGAGGAAGAAGATGGTGATTCATGATTGATAATTTGCCTGGCACTCAGCTAAGAGCTGGTGCTGAGCTGAAATTATCTGACGCCAACAGAATCGGTTGATGCTGCGAAATTCGGGAAAATGAAGATGTGGCCCCATTACCTAAGGATGTGTCCAAAGTCATCATGTCAGATGAGAATTTGGATCGCCCAATCTCGAATTAACGTGGCTTTCGTTAAAGTTCACATAATAATTATAAACACAAAACACTAATTGTTTTTTGATGCTAACTAAAAAGTTTTTTGTTGATACACTAGTCAATCTTTTAATAGGACCATCGAGCAAATACGTTTTTTATTTGAATCGCCCAGATCCAAAGGATTGATGTCATGATTACAGTTTTGAAGATCAATCGAAATAATATTGTTACGTTTTTACCGGGGCTCGATATTATATGGGATAATTAATTTCACTCACTCAACTTAAAAACTATTTATTTATTTTAACTAAGCACTAATTTATAATAAAACTATGTATAATATTTATTTCTATTCTTACACTACTTGGGTATATTTATAATGATTTATTTCCACTTTTAACTTTTCACTTAAACGCGTCGCACGGATATTTATTTATCACTGCCCTCACGATCGCCGGAATCAGCTTATATACCTGTTTTTATAGTTCTGGTCGCTTCGGGACCTTGCTATAAGTCTTACCGAAACCAAATCGATTCTTGCAGGTATAATTCTAGATGGCCCCAGTATCCCTGCCGCAGGTAGGCCACTGTTTACGTAAGCGTGCTCCCTTCGAGCCTATTTTTAGATATCCAGTGGTGGCGTATTTGTAGGCCATAATCGTTACAATATTGTCCTTTTAAAAAAATCTATGGTGTTTCTCATCGATGAGCACAGGAATGCCAGCTATACCTATAAGTTTCCGATGAACTCCTTTATGATGAGATCGATTATTTGGTGACTCCTATTCCAAATAAAAATCGAAGACGTTGCGCTACTGAGGACTGCAATCCTCACATTAGAACCATGTGTCAGAAGGCGAAAATTAATATCCCTTAATTTTGCGTGGCAGTGTATTTTATCACATATCTCCCTAATGAAATGTTTTCAATATCCAGTAGAATGTAACGTAATAATTTGTATTTCATTTGTTCAGCACACAAAATACATAATTCAATGTTCTACTAACCACTATAATATAAAATTGAAACTAAGCTTTATGGTATTTCAGTAGATTTAAAGCAGAATATATCGAAATATATTTTTTATTGCTTCTGTTTGACGAGCCTCGGCTCTTATAACTCTTAACTCGTATTCGGCAGAGGAGCTCATAAATATATTTTACTTCGGCGAAAAAACAGGCAATCCAAACAGCAATATAATTTATGATCGGTTTTTATAGAACGCAGTTTTAAATTGTTTTATGTAACTTGATAACCTGTTTTACAGGGGGTTAATAGATATACCCTCTTATACTATCAAGTCAATAAATAATAGTTTGCCTTAACAAAGATATTGCCTTCTACTTCGACATATGATAGATACTACTAACGCTTTCCTTTTTCAACTGATTTATCTTTCTTGTACAATAAAATTGATGTATTGTACTTGTCCTTACTTATTATGTATTCTATTCATGTATACAACTTTTTGAGAGTTTCCTATAATGAGAATGATAGTTGAAATCAGAATTTGATAATCTAACAAAGAAACATGATCGATTAAAAATATTAAATTGACCTGTTTTGAATAAATTATTAAATTACCTAAAACTCTGAATAAATTATACTTCCACTATTCCCAACTTTTGGCGCACATTGTATATATTTTCTTTTCAGTAAAACAGCAAGAGGTCGCGGAATATTGGACATAGAAACTTGAACAGGTCTTAATTATGATGCTGGGCCCCGTATTCTCAGATAAAGGTGTATATTTAAGATAATCTCTTCTGTCGCTTATTCTCTCCTAATCTCATTGCAAGATCTTATTGTTATTCTGACTTAATTATAACGTAGAAACACCTCACCTCAATTGAACTAAAGCACAAGCTCATTAATGAAAAGCAGGCCATGACAAGCACCCTTCATCCTTTCCTCATACAGCCTTCCCTCATATATCATAGCCCGAACTCTCGTGAGACACTGCATAATTTTGATTGAAATCACGAGAGAGGGTTCTTTGCATACTGCTGCAAAAAATAATATATTTTACGTATTCCGATTTTTTGTTAATATGCGAAGATATTTCACAATATAATATGATTCTGCTTAAGAGGAGGACGTCTAAGAATCCGATGTTGGCAACAATGGAAAAGTTGAATTTTCGATACTCACAAATTCACAAATACTACTGTTAATAGTTTTGTAGTAGTTTTAGACTAAATGGTGTCTACTACTAGATTTTTATTCCAATAGATGGCGCCTGACAAATTTGTAGTATGTTTAATTCAAATAGATATAACATCATTTAGTCTAAAACTAGTACCAAACTATACATAATAGTATCCATGATATGACATATATTTCGTTTCGATAATATACGAGTATTTCACAGAATATTAGAAAATCAACATTTCCATTGTTGCCAACATTCTTAGAAGTCCTCCCCTTAAGAGTACCGTGTGTACACCTACTACAGTTTTGCGGTTTTATAAATAGCACGAAAACTAATTTATATCATTAAAAACTAATTACATTAAAACATTTTTAAATATGGGAATCTTATTCTTTTTTTAGCTTACAAATATTTATAATTTTATTTAGCTTAAAATTGAGTTTAAATTTTTCTTGAAAGCTTTCCAACAATTGTGTGTTATTTCTATAAATATACGTGCAAAAAGTAATCCACATATATCAATTTTAAAATTTATCTTTGTAAAATAAGATTTGCCTGGAACGTGCCAGCGGTTATCGTGGCATCGGGGAAAAATATAAGATCGGCAACAACGCTTTCCAAAGTTCGTATCAACCCTGAGTGGCGAGCGGTAAATTGGAGTACCTACCTACACTTTTTACTGTTTAAAAGTTAAATAAATGGTGATAGAATGTAAAACAATTTTCTAGAATGAATTATAGAGTACTCTTTAAATTTAGCTAATTAAAAATTCAAATATGCGGCGAAATAGTAATAATTCAATAATTATTAACTTATTTTCCCAAGTTTTGAATTAACATAAAAACCCTGATGATTGTCAAACTAAAAGTCTTACATTTTTTTTACTCGTTGGAGCTATTCTTGAAAGGCTTTAGAAAAGATCCCCGTTGGAAAAATTCGAAAATTTTGATTTTTCACTTTGTCATTAAAAGGAAAAAAAATTGAAAGAAAGTGACACACAGAAATACGAAAATACTTATAATTATATAAAAAATCGAAAACATTTTTTTCGCATTACATCCGGTACATGGTAGCATTGAAAAAATTATAACGCAACATGGAAATAAATTTGTTTGTAACAAATCGCTTAAAATAAACAAATAACATAAACAAAAAATTTTTTTTCAGATATGGAAGAGCAATAGATTGACTTACAAAGAAATCACTTCTTTGTAAATCTTATCTTACCTTAATATTACTACTAATTACTAATTACTACCAATATTAAGCAGAAAAATAGAATTGTTACTTAACAAATGCGCTTTTAAGCATAAACATTTTTTTAAGAATCGATTTTTTTCTTAAAAACCACTATATTTATTGATGATTAGAATACAAATAAAAATATTTGCATTATCATATAAACAAAGCATTTGTAAAATAGGAGTAAAAAATTATAAAAAATATCATTTTTATGTAGCTTTCAATAATGAAAAGACGATTTAATCAGAGTAGTTCTAATTTTTTTTTCATTACTTTATTTACGTTTTCCATTTTTAATAATGCCTTTGATTGTTAATAACGCAGTGGAAAATCAAAATTTTTCCTGATGCTACACCTGAGTTTGCGTCCTCGGGGAATTGCCACTCGGGAGGTGGTGGGATGTAAACTCTGCATCGGGAAATAGGGCCATTGTTGTAAGTGCTATCGAAAAAAAGTTCAAATAAAATATGTAGAGAATAAAAATTCGCATAATAATTTGGGTCCTATTAATTTTTTGTTAGGGACCAATAGTTTTTGACCAATAGATTTTTTTTGTAATATGCATCAGGCATTTGCAGTTAGAAAACATTGCTCATTGCTGAAAAGTCTGGAGTCTTGAAGTCTCCATTCAGTTTGTGGTGTGAGTGATGCCACTATGTCAACCATTTCAGTATATGAAGATCTTGATATCGGTAAATACCCCAAATTGCATCCATTTTTGAAAAAGAAAAATGACGCTTACAAGCCAAAGAAATCCAGTGTTTTCAGAAGGGAAGAATTGCAAAAGTTTTTTTGAAAAAGCTGATGATATACTCATACTTACTCATGAAGGTAGTTGGTGCATGTCGACTCATAGAACTTTTAGTCATGAAAACGACCGATGTACGAATAATCAATAACATTGCAGTCATAAAAATGCCGGTTTCAAAAAATTGGATGTCAACAAATAAGGCAAATTATGTAATTTGCCTATCGGTGTCCAATTTAGAGAATGTCGATAGGGGTAATATTGTCAATAAACAAAAAATCATTTTTCAAGTTTTTTTTAATAATGTAAATATTTGCACAAACTGTTCAATTACTATTAATATAAATTAAATAAGTTAAATAACATGTGTTAGATTTAGTTGGATTACTCTTGATTTTATTAAGAAGCTCGTAATTTTCTAGAAGCAAATGATACCTAATTTTTTCTTATGTCCCGTCGTTAACTTACATTATGTGTAGGTAAATTTAACCTACGTCAATCAAAGCAATGACATAATAAGCCTGTTAATGTTAAGAGAGTAGAAAAAAGAAGTTTTGTCATGGGATATTGTAACAGCTATGTCATATTCTCTATAGTTCCATGGCATATTTTCAGTCCTGAAAACCAAGGTATTTAAACAACTAAAGCACTGACTGCATTTCCCGCATCCATTCACTAAAGTGTGTCCATTAATATACTTAACAAAGTTTGTGAAGTAAATTATATTAGCCGAGCGAGATAATAGCGTGCAAACACTATTCACAAGCACTGATATTTAACTACGTTTTCATTTCGCTCTGGCACTCTATAGAAAGTTTCTCCTGCAAAAGTTCACATACATAAAATCCACGTAAATAATACCTAGTGCATCGTGCATTTGTAAATCTGCTAAAAATGGTAAATGATTACGTTCCGCAAAAGCAGGAACATTTGAAAGGATTTATTTTGCGTGTGGTGATTCCCTATAAAGTAGTTATTGCGAATAACTGATTGTAATGCATTTCACTTTGCATAACATTAAGTGAAAGCATGACCAAAGACAAATTTTGATATATATGAAAGGCATTCCGTCATATGGAATGCATGGTATGGATTATTTATAATAAATCAGTAAATAAGTATTCTTAATAATACATATATTAATAACTAAATTTGTTGCAGTATTATTGTGCCTACTATTCGATACCATTAGAGATTTGCCAAGAAATATAAACTGATCAACAAAATAAACGTTACACTGCCAAATTTGCTCTGATTTTGGAACAGAATAAATCTGGATTGCCGCCGCCTATTTAGTTTCTGTTTGAAGTGTTAGCTAGTACAATGTTTTGTCTGTCGGTCCTTGTTTGTACCAAGGATATATGTTTCATATAAAGTTTCTACAGGGCGGAAAATAAAACAGTGCTAAATTTCTGAAATTTCGGCATCGTCCCATTTCAACAAAAATTTTTTTTTCTGGATTTCAACATGAATGTCATAAATTAGAACCTCATATCTCGAAAAGGTTTTTGCGATTTTCGTTGATTTGCCTTATTTACATAGTGTCCGCAAAAACATCCATTTTTGGCCTTGAATTGATAACTTTTTTACTCGTGAACCGACTCTCAAAATCCAGTCCTCATGTTGAAGCTAAAACTGCAGTTAATAAAGCACGATAATAATAAAGTGTTCAGATTATACAATTTGTTCGAAAGCAAGTTGTATTTAATTGAAGTCTCTCAGAATACTTTTGTGAGTTATGCAGATTTGGTTCAACTTTGATGCAACCCTGTATATTGAAACTTTGCCTGGAGTCGATTATCTTTATCGTGCTTTATTAAGTGCAGTTTTAGCTTCAACATGAGGCCTGGATTTTGAGAGTCGGTTCACGAGTAAAAAAGTTATCAATGCAAGGCCAAAAATGAAAGTGAGCGTCTTGAGGCAAGAGGATGCAAATGCCAGCGTCTAGCGTATTTATAACCTCGCGTCACCCTACCATTCGTCCTTTAACAATTTTAAGCCACTAAAGGTGGTAGAAATATATATTTCTAAGTAAGACGACGCAATTTCGAAGAAATTCATATGTAGGTATATACACTATATTTCATTACATAAAAAAACAACTTAGTTACAGCAAATACTAAAACTCAGATGGGTAGCAGTTAAATCTTCGGCCTTTGGCAATCTTAGGTCACGAAATGTGGTAGACATGTATTTTTTAAAGATAATTCACTGCCATTAGAAAAAATATATGACTAACATGATTTGTTGCAGTAGGCGGCCGTGATAATTAGGCGGCCATGCTTTTGCAAACCGAGCCATGAAATGAAACGGAGACAATTGTCAAACATTTCATGTGAGCATTTGCATTAAAAAAATTGATAAAATAGAGTACTTTGAAAAGTACAATTTATGTAAATATTGCAGAGTTCAGTAGCGTGTAAATATACCATCCTAATTTAAAATATTGTATATTTATTATTTAACAAGATTGTGAAAAGGAAGTGTTAGAGTCGAATGGCGTATTTTAGAAAATCCAAGAAAGTTTGCTGCAGATGACAAGTACAAGTAAACACGGCTGTATGCCCAGAAGAAATTTGAACAAAATAGTTTCAAAGCATTACATATACGTCTCAAAACACAGACATCAAATTAATTTGTCACCTTCCTACTCACCATTAACAAGGATGCGTTAGAATAATTCAAGGAACATTTAAATTTTGTTGTGTATGTAAACCCAATGTTTCAAATATGATTTGTTAATGCACAATTAAACAAATAGTGCAATTTGTGTTTTATGTTAAATTTAACTTTTTTATAAATAAAATATTAATTCCAAGAAATGTCGTATTATTGACAAGTGCATTATTTAGTGGTTGTAAAGAAAATAAGATGGCACACACATTGCGTGATTGCTAATTTGCTTGGAACTCTATTTTCTCAAATACTTTGTCCGTGTAATTTGTTGTAATCTATAACGTGTTCTTAACTATCCGTTTTTATAGTTTTTGATGTCTATGTTGGTTAGGATGCTTTGGAGGATATTGTGGGTTCTATTCTAGTTGTTATTATGTTAGTTAACAAAAAATTAAGCGGGCTGTTTAAGCGTTGGTACATTTTCTTATCCTACGTTAGTTTTAGTTTTAATATGTGGCATCTTTTATATTAGTTATTTTATTATTATTACGGTTTTGTTGGATCTTTTCTGTTCAGTTCTTTTCTGTTTTATTGTTGTGGTTTTAAATAAGATGGCACTACGTATGTCATATATATGTTCACCTTCTCATGCAACTGTCAAAAAAATTCCACTTACATCTCACATCGCCCCGAAAAATATTCCGGATATTTTTTTAGTTGCCATGGCAACGAGTCAAAATAAAGGCATCTTATTGGTTTGTTGTGAAAGTAGAGGTCTTGCAATTTTCAAATATATATTGTCTATATCAGGCATGGGCAACAATTTTCCGTGGGTGGGCAAATCTAAAAATATCGTCACGTCCAAAAAAAAAGATAATAAAAGTATTAGCATTTAGAAAAAAAATAGAAGGTACAGATATGTGTATTGAATGTCGTGCACGAGAAAATGGTTGTAACAACAGTCTATTTTTTTAAAACGATTGACTGTTCTTTACAAGTCCTGTTTTACAATTTAACAAGTTCCGTTTTAATCAACACAATATTATTATTATTGTTACGATACTAAATTTATTGAAAAATGTATAACGAATTATATACGCTCTTGTAGATACCGAGTACAATTTCAGTTTATTTAAATTTCACAAACATATTTTTTCTGGTAGATGACTCGCAAACAAATTATGGCTGAAAAAACACAGGGATTTCGGAGCGTGGACAAAGGCCTTTTATAATTCATTGTGAAATTCGTTTGACCCTATTAATATTTAAAAAACAGACCACTCGAGTATTAAAAGCAACAATTTTAATTAATTTAGAAAATTTACATTTAGATTATGATACCGTCCCTTAGAATTTCCTCGGGATCATCTTAGGCGGGAGTTACCATGGAGACTGTGGTTATACACCGGAACTCATGGTAAACCGAGTTCCGCATGGGAAATCATTCCCAGAGTATATTAGAAAAACGCAGTCTTTTAGAGCGTCCTCTGTGGCATCTTCTGCGTATGATTAAAATTCTATTATATAGGTAATTCGGTATCAGAGCGGTCCCTGTGGAGGAGGTTCGAGATTTTAATTAAACTATTTCCAATTTTTATTGATTATACGAATGCATACTTAAAATATAACTGAATGAATATATTGCTGTATAATAAACCTTTTAACTTAAACGGTTTTATTTTAAATCATCAGGTGTACGAAAAACTACAAAATAATTAGTACACAAACCGGGACTTTCCTGAGATTCTGACGTTTGGTAAAAAATTCGCCATTATAATGCATACATGACTTAAAAATATTTTGGATTAGAGTACAAAAGTTCGAAGTTTCTACTTGACATCTTTACGTAAGATCCTGTAGTGGCTGACAGACGTTTGAAAAGGGACTGAGGATTAAAAAAAGTAATGAAAGAACTTCGATGTGTACTGTTCAAATGTCTACCTACAGATTTATCTAAAGTGAACTTGCTTAATATCCCTCAATATACTTCAGACAAAGCTATGTCTACTTTTGATACGTATTATTGATATATAATCTTATTACTCTACGTTAATTGCAATTTATATTTCTTATTTTGTCGGGAGGCAATGAACATTGTTGGCATTCATTTTCTCAGTCAATTTAAAAGTTACTTGTAATGGTTCTAACCAGACCTCACCAGTCTAGCTTCAGTCTACCTCACCAGTCTAGACGTTCACTATGGAGCTAAAATAATATAGAGATCAATGGTTCCTAATCTTTCAGAGCCTCTACAAGAAAAAAATCCATAGCCAACTCTCCCATAATAGTTATCAGAAATATTAAAATATTGAAAAGAGAAACATGTTCATTGTATTATTCCAATCGTTATCAAATAAGAAAAATTTGACCTCGACAATTATTCCTAATTATATCGTTTAACCAAGTACTGAGCTTCACAATTTCTTTGGCGTTTTTAGCATTTTGTCGTCTTTGCGTCGATTTTTAAAGCCTCTCCACTCGCATTTAATGTCTTCCAAAAATATTCCTACAAATTTAAAACTGAATCAGATTATCAAATCAGATTACTGATTTGAAAATTTACCAGGATGCATGTTTACTGATGCAACAGTAAACAAGAATAAGACAAAATGTCAGTGACAGAAGGCTCTGTCACTTCTTCGACACTAATTGTTATAAGTGTCCTAGCTGAGTGACCCGCTGAGATCGCCATGTGCATTCGACGATGACACGCGTTCGGTTAAATGGTTTGCTGTCGAACAATAGAAATACCCCATCGGTCTTAACTTGACCATAAATATGTAGGTTTACGTAACACATTAACTTACAAACAATATTTAAATAAAATCAGGGACGGATGTAACTCAGGATGATATTCCTTACGCTATACGATCAATATTTTTACGGGGTAGCTTACAGGTAGTATTTTCTTAAACCATAGACAGTGTAAAGTAGATCACATTTGGTTGGGCTTTTACCCATCTAAACCTCTAAAAGGGAATGAAGTCCCCTCTTTATAAAACACCCTGTCCTCCAACGAGGACTAGAGCCGAAATCCTTTTCAAAAATTATTCACTTTCCAGCAGGTTTTCGCATAGAGCGGAAAATTAGTCAAAATTGTTTTATTAAAATCCTGTGCACATTATATTTGTTTGTAAATTCGCGTAACCTATTGGGTTTTAGCTAATCAAGTGTCAAAATTATAAGTTTTGCTTTTGTAAATAACTTTGTTGCTCCTAACTAATTTTGTTAAAGTTTAAATATATTTTGCTGCCATGTTATTTGAATTACTCTCTTAATTAATTAAATCCCGCAATATATCATAACCAGCACGCGAAGCTAAGTGGTTAAATGAAGTGTCCAACAAAGGATTAATAAACTCAGATTACCTAGATCGGACGAAATTACAGTACATGACGTAAGTGAATATTACACTTTTAGACATTTTTTAGACTTTTTTTTAGTCCTTTAGACATAAGACAGAAACTGAAGTTAACTGTATGAAAGTATTCAGAATTCAAAATTATATTATGTGATAATCAAAGTTTAATAGTTTAAAGTGAAAGTAAATAAATCAAATATTGTGAATTAATCTGATTGGTCAGATCAAATTAACAGAACAAGAAAGAAGTAGGTAACCAGGAAGTTTTTAATACGGTACATCCGTAGCAACTATCAACGATTAAAAAGGGTCTAGTTACGGCGCTCAAAAAAGCAACAGCCACGGTCGTGAATTTTATTAAAAATATTAGTAAAAAGTAATTGCTAATTAAATAAGAAGTGTTAATTTGTGCTAAGTAAGCAACAATACCAGTGTATATGGTCTAGAAGCAGAAAAACTGCCCAGGCGATATACACGTTAATGCAAATGCGTTTTGTACGCAAAGCAGCAATCCGTGGGCTATTGAGGACACCTGGCGATGTTTAGCCATGTCCTGCACCATGCCAATGTGCCTATCATATCTTAGCGTTCGCATACAGCACCTAGAGCTGTGACCTTGAACGCTCTTTCTTACGTCGATGCCTCCTACACGATTGAAAAGACGTACAAGAGAAAACAGTCTAAGTTTTACTGCAATTAGCATGCAGCAAAGGTGCCAAATAGTGCTCAGGCGACATACACGTTAATGCGAACGCGTTTTGTACGCAAAGCAGCAATCCGTGGGCTATTGAGGACACCTCGCGATGTCTAGCCATGTCCTGCACCATGCCAATGTGCCTACACGATGCTTCCTACGCGATAGAAAAGACGTACAAGCCCAGCAGCGGTGTAGTTCGCGTATAAGTGAAATCGAAAGCAACAAGTTTTGTGAAAGTTCATAAAAGGATTAACATATTTTACAAGGTAATAAACAATTCTAAATTCGCTAACATTAAGAAATATTGTGTCAGAGGACTTGGTCTTATGTAATTAGATTTAAGTTACGTAGGTTTTTGTCGCAGGGTAGGAATAAGGTTCTAAAATTTTGTTTTCAAATAACCAAATCAAATAAAATAAACAGTCATATGCAGTCACAACTTCTTCTTTATTGTTCTGCAATATAAAAATTAATTAGCCTAATTGGACCCCCTCTAAGACGATCGGGTGCTCATGACTAAAGTGATCCTTCAATTAAATAAATAAAAATCAGTGTTCATAGAACTGGCGCCTATAATAAAATAGAAAGATTCAATAGGGAAGTAAATAGAGTAAGTATCCTATAAGCAGATTAAATATTTCTCCCATACTATTATTACAATATCTCATTACTTTAAAAATTACATATAAACATAAAATAAATATATCACAATTTATTTCACCAACGCAACGTGAGGTTTCATATAAATCATTTTATAAAATTTATAAATTCAATTAATCACAATGGGCTAACTTATTAATATGTTGATTAATGTCCACTTTGGGTTAATATATATATATATATATATATATATATATATATATATATATATATATATATATATATATATATATATATATATATATATATATATTTATTGATTTTAAAGTATTATTATTGTGGACAAAATGATTGAAAACATGCAGTGAATGCACAACCTGATAAGAGACACAAGAGACACCTGATAAGTTTGCAATATACTTATATTTACACTGTCTCTACCCTAGTGCCTCTTTTCCCTGGGCGCCAGATCTAGGAACATTTAATTCTTGTAGGTATGGAAGTTCACTGCTGAGCATGAGTTCTCTATGGTGCGTTAGAGGAGGTTCAATTAGGATCTCAATTTTTAAAGACTATTGTGCTTGACCATTGAAATTATATGGAATGGTAAATGGATATAATAATCTTAGTGTGAAATATTTAAAAGTGGTAATATTTATAACTATGGAAGATTTGATATGTGAGAGATAAAACATAAGCTGAATACACAGAGAAGTATTTATTATTAAATATGAAAGCATTGTAATTTAAGCTAAACAACACAGCAAAAGAAAAAATTATGTCTGCAAATCAAATTGCAGCAGGAAGTGTCATTGTCAACATAGACAATAAAATAAATAGAAAAGCTCAGATCAACTTAAGATTAACCTACGCCAAAACCTAGGTACCTGATGCTATTGACATGGGCCTAAGCGTACAGTAAGCACTTAAATTTGTTTTTAAAAAGTGCTTAAGAATTTCCCAGTGGGATTCTGCACACCATAGCACTATTTTAAACACCTCAAACTACTTTTAAACATTAAATTTTATGAATTTTAGCTCACATAAATCCAGCTAGCTGTAGATTACTACGCTATCACTGTTAAACGCCTTGCATTATTATGCGTCTCTACCGAACTTCCTTCCGGTTAAATAAATGCATTTCGTTCTGTAATTCAGCTACTTGTTTTATCTTTGTTGACAACTCTGGCCAATCACATCAATGCTATTTTCATAAATTAATTAGGTTTACCTTTAAATGCCATAATTTATCATACACCCAGTTTAAATTTTACTTCTAAGCTATAGACAATAATCACATTTACCTTTCGTAATGTAATTTCAATATTCACAATACAGCCGTCATGTCTTTCTTTTATCTGCTTCTAGATTACAGCTCTCGAGGCCCCATTTTCACGTGACGCTAACGCAATTTTCTTTCTAAATACATTTGGTTTATGTGGATGTTATATTACATAAATTTTGTTGAGACTTGTCTATTACGATTATGTGAGTTATATATTTTTGCGCCGATAAATAACTTTGATATTAATATAAATAGACATTGACCAATCAGATTCATCGTTGCCAGTTGACGTTTGTATTGCTCTTGAAACCCATAGAGATGGCGTGCGTGAGCAACGTTACTAGAGTTGGGACTTTTTATTGAACATAAAATTTACATTATTTCATGGTTTGATGTATTTATAATGTTTTAACCTTTGATCTGGGCTCTAAATATTCGTTTATCTCAATATATATATATATATATATATATATATATATATATATATATATATATATATATATATATATATATATATATACATATATATATATATATATATATATATATATATATATATATATATATATATATATATATATATATATATATATATATATATATAGATATATATATATATATCTATATACCTCTCCATGCACTAATAAATAAAATTATATTATTACTGCGATTGAAATAATATTATTTACATTTCTCGTTATTTCGGTATAATATGAACCGCTTGTAAAAACATCTACTTTAAATTAATAGCATAGGAAACTGAACCGGCATGAAAATCATGCCGCATAATAAAGGCATAAAGCAGAAAGCGTAATAATCTTGCTTAATATTGTGATGTGCGGGTGTGGTCCAGCGTTTCTCTTTAATTTCATTTGCTGCTTCCCGGTGAAAAATAATTTACATGTAGGCGTTATTGGGGTGAGACGCTACCGTTCGGCGTTCTGGACAAGTAAAGTGGTATAATACCATAGATCCGAGGAGAATTCGGCCAAAATTGGCGGGCAATTTACCGAAACAGAAGTAAGAAAGGACAAGATTCATGAGCATATAAGGACGCGTAAGTCGACTGAATGGGGAGGCGTTATCATCTGGGACTTAGAGAGGTCTGGCGGCGGCCGAAGAAAAAATATATTTTGAGAACGATCCCTGCGAATGAAACCCGCATGATAGAACTACTTTCCTTTAATAAGACGAACATGTACTATTGCGATCGATTTAAAGTATTAATTTTTTTTATACAGAGGTCTGAGTTTCTAAAATATATACTATTGTAAAATAGAAAAATTAAAACTCCATGGTAAGCTAAAAAAGTTTTATAATTTTTACTATTACTACCAATGCCTAGCACTATGCAATTCAATTTTCTCTGAAATAGTCCAGGCATTATAGTTGCGAAATTGACAAAATTAGGGAATAATTAGTCAGATTTTTTTCGAAAAATCCACATTAATTCCGTGCCACCACATTGGGTCAAACGTGTAATAGTCGAGGAAATAAAGCATTAAAAACTGCTTAACTATCGATTTTTTGAGCACTAAGATGGATCTTAATGCGGTTTTGTGCATTCGATTCGTGAGAGCGTCTATAAACTTTGTGAACTAAATTAATCAATTACTTTTGAAAAACACGCATTTTTGCATATAATATGCATTTTAGAAGTGCATATCGAACAGAAAATAAATAAAAATTTACAACTCGGTAAATATTGATGGAAATGAGTCCAGTTTTACTACTCGTGGGTTTTTGGGGTCGATGAACACGAATATCACGACGGCAATGGTCTTCGAGGTACCTGGTGCCCAGAGTTGACAGTATGAACGTCGTCTCCTAGAGTTTTATGGGAAGTCGTAACATAAAGTCGAAACTCGTTACTTACTCGGGGGTCTTTGGGCTCACTGAACTCGAATCGAACGCACAAAACCGCATTAACTCCGCATCTCACTACTCAAAAAATCGGGCGTTCAATGCTTTATTTCCTCAACTATAAATAAAAATAGGTAAACAAACTTTGAACTTAAACGGTTTGATTTAATCATCAGTTATACTTAAAACTACAAAATAATTAAGACACAATCCTGGACCTTCCTGAGATTCTGACGTTTGATAAGACCAAATTTCAAGTATCTAGCTCATCGGAAAGTATTTGAAAAAGCTGTTGCAAGATTTGAAACAAACATATAAACCAACAAACAAATTACGACGTCAAGGTAAATCAAACCGTTTCAAAAGTTAGGACTAAATTCTCTACGTTCCTATTAAATTTTACTGTAAAGTCGATGGTTTTCGAGCAGCACTCTGTATCAAAATATATATCTGCGAACAGCAATTGACTATGCTAAATAGCCGGTTGTTACTTTGGTGACACTGGATAGGATTTTCGTAGAAAATTGGGTTTGTCTGAGTCTGGGAAAATATTCCCGTTCCACCAATTCACGCAATCTGAGAGACCATTATTAACTAACTCCCATATATCATGGGGATATTTCCACGCGCTAAAACTTTTGTTTAGTGCTAACTTCACTCGTTAAAAACTTTGACGATGTAATGGCTTTGCTTGACGCCTAAACCTAATTTACAGTTTTTAGCGGCCAAACTAGATACTTAATAGAATATATTCAAGAATCACTTAGAGGGTGAATAATCTTTGCCGCCTCTGAAATTTGTATATTAAACCGGTTTTTAATAAGCTTATGATTTACGTCGTGCAGCGGAAAGCATCGGAAAGTATTACGTAAATTTCACTTTGAGAGTTTGTTTCAATAATTAAATTAGGTGCTTAAGTGCCTATTATCTTACACGAGTGATAAAGGGGTATAAACGATCCGGTGTGGGCCGTCATAAGAACACTTGGAAAGTATCAATTAGGTGAAAATTCATAGTGAAATCCAGTTCTATCAACACAAGACTCCATTGCTTTATTCTGCAACATTTGAGATTCTCGCTCTATAGGGGGATATTTTATGAATACAAGGACATATTTTGGTGAATACAAGGACATTAGATACAAATTGAGAGAATATGTAGATGCAAAAAGTTTAATAGTCACATCCACACAACCAATTATTTTTACCGTAGATAGTTTTTATTAAATTTACGGGATCGAGATTTTTGTCCACTGCCACTTTGTTTTATAATATTAAAGTTTTTCTTCCAGTGGAAAGTTCCTAAAAGTTTTTATATCGCCGATCTTATTCATGATTAATTTATTAAATACCTACTATAAACTATACACGAATATAAGTTTACTATTTATCACACACAGACACACTAATCCATTTTATTTGTCCTAGAAAAACACACTACACGTGATGTCTGACATAACAACAAAAACCGACGATGTCATGAAACTGAGCCCGGCACCGAATATTGTTTCCTTTTACAATTTATCCCGTGTAAAATTTTATGGACTACGTTTATCTCTGTCGCTCACACACGATTCTGGAATATCTATTTCATTTCATCTGTGCCAGTCTATAAATAGCACAACGAACTTGCGTGCGCAGATTAAACAAGAAACCGGCTAACCGTTTGCGTGCGTCGCGTCGATGGGGCAGTCGGGAAGTGAGCTATTGCCAGACTTTCTATAAAATATTGTAGAATGGGGAGAAATACACTAGATAGAAAATATTTTTAAATGAAAGGTACAGTTAATATTTATGTATTTTTACGAATAAATAAGGTAAGCCATGGCTCCGTGGCACTACCTCGTGGCACTACCCGTCGTGGCACGACAGGCGAACATGGAATGCAAAATTATTTTTGTATCTGCCTCCTCATGATTATATTTCAGTTCATCTGTTTCAATCCCCATTGAACATTTTGCTGTTTGCCTCCGAGATACAAATAAGAACCTATTTCTTCCAGTTGCAAATTGTATTGCTTTCTCGGACGACAAGTAAGCTGTTAATTCATCTTTAGTCTTGACATGAGATAACAACGACACTCTTCAAGATCAGTTAAGGCGGGCGCAAAATTAATTTGGTGCCCTTATTGAAAATTATAATATGTGGCATGCAGGTCTGAAACATGATCCTTCCAACGCGTTGGTCGTATTTTAAGCAGGAAGAGCGTTCCCGTAACCCCAAGATCATTACGCCAAAGCGGCTATAGCATAGCTACCTAGTTACGTTGAATGGTGCTAATTCAAACGTAAAGATAAGTAAGGCCGCAACCATCGTTAGTTCTGAATAACTTATCTGGGGATCTCTGGAATTATGGTTATCTTGGAGCGAATGTATATATTGAATTTGCTGAGTGTATTAATTTAGGGTGGATTTTTATCTTTAGTGTAGTAGGGTAGACTAGGGTCTATGGAGGGTCAATCACGTACGACCAAGTTTTATCTACCACGATTTTTGTAGCAGAATATTCAATAAAACAAAGAATGTGGAAATATTACACTGAGTATGGAACTTAATTGAACGAATTTTTGATACAATCACATGTTATATCAGAGTCCCCTCAAAGGTTTAGGCTCTTTAAATTATTAATATAATAGGATGCGTTGCTGCTGTTACTTAGTCAGCACTACCTGTATCATTTATTTATTTTTTATTTATTTTTACTTTTGATAGCTGTTTGAATAGATTTTACAAAATTTTACGCATTTTAAAGTTTAACACCTTCTAGATAAATGAATGCCTGATTTTTTAAACTTTTATATATAAGTATGTTCCAATAGAACATATAAATATTACACTAGGTAACTATTTTTCTAGAAATTTGCATGTCTGTCAAAACTAATGTCACATAAAAATGTCACTATGAAAATAGTGGGTATTAATTATTAATTGAAGAGTAAAAGGCCAATTAATAAGTAGTAAATCATTCTAAAGAGCTTCATTAAAAGCGAACCTGTACAACTCATGTCAGACGTAATATCGGGTTGGTAGCAATCAATTAAAAAGAGAAATTAATTCAAAACACTCACCACTTATACACCTGGACATATACACGGAAACAAATCACTAAGAGGTTGCACAAGTTCTTTCGCCTTTATTGCGACTCTTCAGAGTGATGAACGATATATTTAATTGTTCATTTATACTTAATATTATTAAGATTTACAGTAACATTTTCATGTGACATTATTTGTGACCGACAACGTCACATTTAAGGAAATTTATCATATATAAATAAATTAAAATAAAAATGTCCAATGAAATAAATCGTACATTATTCTGAATTGATATCCACCTAAGATTAGTTCTTAGCGTAGAGATTTCTCGTTAGAGTATTGTGCAAGACAATTTAGTAGGTATCAAATAATATATTATAGGAAATGATTACGAATACAAAATTATATATATGTATGAAAATATATCATACATAGAAAAGAAAATGATAGCATATATTAAATAAGAATTAGAGATGTAAGCTGTAGGTATAGTACACAATGTGAATGTATAAGGATGCTAAGCATAAATAAACTCTATACCTAAAGTGAGAAAGTGCATGGCATAGACATATGGTATAGAAAATGGCACATGGCATAGATTTTATTATAAAAATGAATCAAGAAATCAGAAAAACGAAAGGGTGGAGACCAAGCAAGAAGATAATAATTCAAGAAGGAAAACGAATGCCAGGGAGAAATAAGAAAAGGAGATTGCAGATAGAAATTTAGAAGCAGATTGCAGATAGAAATAAGGGGAGAAAAGGATTAAAATAATTGTCGAGTTGCAGAGAAACCAGATAGACGGGGTATGCTGAAAATGAATATCAATTAGCCGGATAAGAGCAAAGTTATGAAAATAAAAGCGTAACGAAGCAACGTTAGACAAATTTAAATGTACCTTATCATATCATTCTAATATAAGTCATAACTATAAAATGAGATATCAAAACTTTTTAACAGTCCAATACTTTTACATATATTTATCAATATGTTCAGGGAGAATAATTATCAATTACCTAGTAAACTAGGTAGTCGTTTTCTATGAATGTGAGTTCTCTGTCAGAACTAATGTCACATAAAAGTGTCACTGTGAGAATGGTAGGTTTTGCTGGTAAATTCAGGTATAAACTACCAATTAAATAAATCGTACATAATTCTGAAGAGCCTCGATGAAGGCGAAAGAACTTGTACAACTTTTAAATGATTCGTTTGCGTGTATATATGTCAAAATATATAACGGCTAAGTACCTTCTCTCTCTCTCTCTCTATCTCTCTCTCTCTATATATATATATATATATATATATATATATATATATATATATATATATATATATATATATATATATATATATATATATATATATATATATATATATATATATATATATATATATATATATATATATATATATATATATATATATATATATATGTACAGCTTCTGTCCGTGTCTTATTAAAAACTCCACCTAAACGGCTGGATCGATTTTTATGATGATTAAGTTGATTCGATAATGGTTTTCAGTTTCACAGATTGATGCAGCGGAAAACATTATTTTAATTAATTTAAATATCTATAAATTAGGGATGCGACCGGCGCATTCGCCATTTATTCTGGTATATCTGGTGAGTTCCCCGGTACATCTTCAGAATCCAAGGTCCGATGCCAATAATAAATGCCAAGAATTTTTAAAATGGATTCCAACCGAATTGAGAACCTCCTCTTTTTTTTGAAGTCGGTTAAAAAAAGGTACCATATTCCTAAGAAACTGGCAAATCTAAAACATAAAACGGTCCAAGAAATTTAAACACACATACAGTCTGTATATATATATATATATATATATATATATATATATATATATATATATATATATATATATATATATATATATATATATATATATATATATATATATATATATATATATATATATATATATTAGCTTTGAAATTCTTTGCTATTCATATTTATTTTGTGAAAAGTAATCTTGGGTTTGTAGCATTTCATTACATAGAAATAAGCAACTAGACGAATAAGAAAGAAAACACACTTACCAGTACTATATCTGGACACACATACGGAAATGAATCACTATGCATATGAAAACGAACCACTTAGAAGTTGTACAAGTTCTTTCACCTTTCTTGAGGATCTTCAGAGCAGTATACGATTTATTTCATTGATCATTCATACTTGAATTTAAATTACCGTTTTCGTTCGTTTTCATATGCATAGTGATTCATTTCCGTATGTGTGTCCAGATATAGTACTGGTAAGTGTGTTTTCTTTCTTATTCGTCTAGTTGCTTATTTCTATGTAATGAAATGCTACAAACCCAAGATTACTTTTCACAAAATAAATATGAATAGCAAAGAATTTCAAAGCTAATAAATATATCCAGGGTGAAAATTGGATATTTTTCGAGAATTTTCGAAGAAACAATTAATACATACAACCAACAAATGATTTTAGTTTTGACTAAGCAAGCAATTTCTGTATCACTCCCTCTTTGAATGCTTCAGAACTCTATTGTATATATAATTCAATATTTTCCCGCATATAGTTGGAAAAAGTAGTTGTTTTTCAATAGGTTCAACAAGATTTTATGCATTTTAAAGTTTAACATCTTCTGGATAACTGTATGCCTAATGCTTTTATATATAATATGTTCAAATAGAACAAATATAAATAGTAGACTAGGTTTGTGTAATCTAAGAATGAGTTCCGTCAAAAACTAATGTCATAAAACGTCACTGCAAGTGTTGGTGTATTGGTAATTTAAATTCAAGTATGAATGATCAATGAAATAAATCGTATACTGCTCTGAAGATCCTCAAGAAAGGTGAAAGAACTTGTACAACTTCTAAGTGGTTCGTTTTCATATGCATAGTGATTCATTTCCGTATGTGTGTCCAGATATAGTACTGGTAAGTGTGTTTTCTTTCTTATTCGTCTAGTTGCTTATTTCTATGTAATGAAATGCTACAAACCCAAGATTACTTTTCACAAAATATATATATATATATATATATATATATATATATATATATATATATATATATATATATATATATGCCTGGAAAGCCTTTATCGAAAAACTGAATTTGTCGGTTCGTGTTCACTAAAGATGCCTGAAAAAATATAATCGTTCATAATTACCAGAGAAGCGCTTTGCCAGAATAAGGAGTATAAATGAGATGTAACAAGAGTTGGTCCAGTGTGGTTTGAGTCAAGCAAATGGCAAACGTGGCCTGAGGTGACGGTCAGAACCCACAAAGCTTAACAAAATACGACGCCACTCATCCAGCCCAAACATTCTGTACATAAAGCCAGACTGGATGGAAAATTTTATCCGTTGGTCCGATCATAAATTCAGGCTGACCCAACCGGATCTATTCATACTAAATCATCTAGGAGCATCAGCATAATTAAACGGTTTTACATAACATTTTCGTGATATTCATATAAAGTTCCCAGCAATTGAAATGGAACAAAGAATATTATTCCTATTATTCCTAAGAATATTATTCCTATACTCCAACATTAGGAGTATTAATATTTTAAATTCAAGAATAAATGATCAATGAAACAGATCTTACATCACTCTGAAGATCCTCAATGCAGGTGAAAGAACTTGTACAACTTCTAAGTGGTTCGTCTCCGTCTGGTCAGTGTGTCTTCCTTATTATTCGTCTATTTTGATTATTTCTCTATGTAATGATATGCTACAAACCCAAGATTGCTTTTCACAATATATATATATATATATATATATATATATATATATATATATATATATATATATATATATATATATATATATATATATATATATATATATATATATATATATATATATATATATATATATATATATATATATATATATATATATATATATATATATATATATATATATATATATATATATATATGCTTTAATCCATTCAATAAGTTGCCTGCTACGATTAAAGAGTAGTTCATTAAGAGTCTTTAAGACTGCGTTAATAGATCATATTCGAACTTATATGAACACAGTTTACTTTACTTTTTAAATGTATAATTACTTTACTTTAATTGTTAATTGTATATTATAATTAGTTTGTTTGTATATTAGGGTTACCAATTTTTTTGCAAGAAATACTCTCTCTCTAAAGTCAACAGTATAAAACCACACACTTCACAACTTTAAACGTAATACGGCATTACGCTTTAGCTTCTTTTAGGTAATATATTATCAGTAATGAACACCATTCTTTACACTTTGGAGGCATCAATAAATTAGCACTGAAATTAGCCGGGTTCGCGCAGCTGGGTTACTGGGAACATATAAAATTTCCCCCGTTTTATCAGGATATATCTTTCAGTTTGATAGAATCGTTTCAGCACTAACTGAATTAACTGAGAAACAGACATTCCTCTTTATCTTAGGCGATAACTAAAACCCAATTAAAATTTTCTGCACGTGGCCAATTATTGGAAACACAAGTTAACACTACCGAATGTAAATGATGATTTAGGTACCATTAATATGAACACTCTGGCCATTGTCTCGATATAGCCACTGTGGTGGCGACAATAGGGCAATAGGCCACGCCCCCGCCGCCATGTTGAGGCTTATTTCATTTGTGTTAATAAAGGCACCAATCGATCTCTTTTTGTAACTATGGATATATGTAAGAAAATGTTTAATTAAAAATACTGATATCGAAAAACAGTTGTCACGTATATTTTTTAGTTTGTGACAGTTGGGTAATTCTAAATCTAAAGATGACATTTCCTTGAAATAAAATTCTTTGATGTTGATGTTTTGTGTTGAAATAAGAGGGAAGTATTTTTGAAAACGCTTTCCATTTCTGAGAAGAAAAAAAATGTTTCTTAAAAGAGTGAACGTGATAATTTTTTTATAAATTGGAATTGTGGATCCTGCAGCACAAGTTCAATAGGTTTTTGAAGTCATTGCAATACTCTGTGGTATATATCCAGAGACATTAGAGTTAGACATTAGAGACTCTGTAGTATATATCCAGAGACAAAGAGTTTAGCTCGATATCATTAAATTTAAATATAGGATTTTCAATTTCGCTGAGAAGTTGCACTTCTTGGTATACTGGTATTATTATTTATGGTATCTAAAGATCCTGACAGAAAACATTTGTATCATAACTGCTTGTATTTGCAGTTTTTAAATATTGGGACACACAGGTAATTTGCAGATTGTTTTTTACCTGTACCGCATTTGGAACAATATGGGTGCTCCGCATCCCGCTAAAAAAAATTCTAAATATACTTGGGATAAACGGCTTAGTAAGACAAATGAGTAGTTGCTCTTATCTAATAAAAATATGAGTGTAGTTCCAACATGGACTGCGTAGGAACTAGAATACCTACCTGTTGGGATGGTTGCCAAACTTTTTATATCCAGCTTCTAAATGTGTAATGATATTCATATAATATTTGACAAATTTAATATTCATTAGATGCAGATGTAATATACTGAAAGCAGAAGATGGATTAAAATATCAAATGTATTTCTTTCTTAGTTTTGAAGAAAATACCAAATTTAGAATATTAAGACTTCAAATATTAGCACTTACTTATTTTTATTCATGCCATCCAAAGCAATATACAGTATGACCAGAGATTAGTGGATGAAACAGTTGAAGAAGATCCATATGTTCAAGTCTTTGACGGTAATAAATCGAAAATTATCAGAAAGTCTGCGCTCTGTTGACTTCTGGAGAAAACTAAACATAGGGTTAATAGGGATTGATCAAAACGCTTTGTTACAAAAAATACAAAAAGATGCGAAAAGATTGTCAACAGAAGAATTGACAAAATTCTTAAAGTACAAAACAACATACAGCAAAAGAAAAAGTAATACAGATATCGTAACTCAATCAGAGAATTCGGATAGTTCTGTAGATCCCACAATAGTTAAATATGATGAAATATGAACATGTCTTATTATTAGAATCCATCCCTCAAGCATTAGTTAATTAAATTAGTTAATTAAATTAATTAGCATTAGTCAGGTAAATTTACTAATTATAAATAAAGTTAAAAAGGGGTCGATACATACGATCGATACATACATACAATGATTTATGACGATTTATAGGAATTCTGGTGGTTTATAAGGATTCATAGGGATTTATTGGTGATTTAAGGGAATTTATAGAGATTTATAAGGATTTATTAGACACAAAGAATTTATGATGTATAACATTTTATAGGGCAGATATTTACCCCTTGGGATGGACCTAGAATCAGTGCAACATACAGTACAGAGATATTTGAACAACATTGAAAACTGGTCAAATACAACATACAACCGGATTTAAATTTTCACATATTCCGAAGTTCCTATTATTCTGGAGTTATTGTATAATAAATACCTTTTATCCATGTAATTAGGTTAAGTAAACCTGTATGTATGAATAAAAAAATATATGTCTATTTGATACACGATGTGGTCTATTTTGAAAGTAAGTTCACTGTATGAAAAAGCAATATTGAACTTGGTAATACCAAAAGAATGACACACAAGGAACGCGAGTCAGATTACGGAAGCCCTATGCAATGATTTGAGTGTATAGACAAAAAATAGCAAAGGGACAAATCCGATTCAACGAAATAAAGATACTGTACAGTGAGCAATGCGCTGGATATATCCAATGAGCAAATGGGGATATTCGCCTCTGCTATCCAGCAACTTTTAATGCCCTACCACAATTTAGTTGACGCTACTTCCACTCTATGCTCTATCAGAGGCAAAGATCAAAGTTGAGTCTATTCAATTCAGAACAAATGACTATCTGGACCGGACGTCTTTGAAAAGCCTTTTAGTTAGTCTTCAAGCAGATCCGCCTGATTAATTTCCCTATAATATTTTCTGAGAAGTTTCAGACAGCCATGATTTATAAATGCAAATGACCAATTACAAAATGATTGATTTTCTTTAGAGCCTCTTGCAATATAAAGGACACTGTAGTCAAAATCATCTGTTCATTTTTCTTCCTGTTAATTCACACTCAATTTACTATTATATGCGGATTCGAGGGAGCTAATAAAAGAAGGCGTCGAATATTTTCTGGCTGCATCTAACTAGATTTGAGAACAGGAAGCGTGTGAGGAATTTTAAATTCCAGCAAAACTAATGGACTTGGTAGATGTTGAATATAACTTTTAGATAAAATAATTTACAATACAATATTCGTATATGTGGAATATAAAATGAGCAAGCGTGACGCCTAGACATAGGCCACAGTTAACAGTTTCTCCTGAATAAGTTGATAGTAATTTGGTCTTACGAAACTACCTATATCCAAGAGTAAATTTGCTTTCCCTGCTTTCCTTTCTTGTCATACTTAGTGAATCAACGTAAAATAGTGAGTAGGATTTCTACAAACCTTTGGCAAAGGAGGTGATCTATTACTTTTATTTAATTTTACTTGATTACTTTTTAGACCAAGGCTGAACTTGATTACTTTTTAGACCAGGTTTTTACCCTTAAAAACTCACCTCCTTCCACTTCCCAACCTCAGATAGCCCGTAAATTATTTTTCCTTTCATTTTTCTTATATTCTCTTCCTTTTCCAATGGGTTTCATCCTACTGTTATTTTTTTTTTATTTCAAAAATTATCGACCCTGGTCTATTTTTGCACTGACATGGTTTTCCAAAAACGCCAAAATGCTGAACACTATACTCGACGCGCGTTTCGCCAACTAAGTCGGCATCATTGGGAGATGATTAAAACTAAACTAACACTAAGGGCATAATCTATTTATACATGAATTATTGTCACGCTTCAATGAACCATGACCGACTAACAAAATATGTTGATGGCTTTGTTAATAAATTAAACAATAGATTCGCTTCAATTTGATATGTAAATTTACATATCAAATTGAAAACAACGGACAGCTACCATTCTTAGATGTACTAGTAATTGGGAATACAGAAAATAAGTAAGAATTTAATAAATACCGAAAAGATACCAATACTCATAGATATATACCCAATGACTCTAACCATTGCGTTAAACTTAAAATGGCAAGCCTCAATTTTCTAATGCACCGTCTTTTAAGTTTCTCTCTTAATAATGAGAGGTGTGAAAAAGAGAAGTCATTAATCAAAGATATAGCTGTGAGTTATGGATATTATTGTACAGAACTAGTTGATAAAATGATCAGGAAACGTAAATTAAAAGAAACTCGCAACTCTTCGACCTTCCAAATTAATAAAGAAAATTCCAACTTTATATCAATTCCATATGAACCTCGTCTTACCAATGGTCTTAGCAGAACTTTTAAAGATATAGGAATAACAGTTGTTCGTTCATCCGGAAATAAAATACAACACATTTTAAAGTGGAAATTCATTGGCATTGCATGTTGTGTACAAATCCAAGCATTTATATTCTAAATGGATGGAAGGTGGTCCGGATGTATGCTAGTACAATGGGTCACCGCCGGGATGGTTTAATTCTGTGCTAATTGAGGACTGATTTTTGAAAATTATTCTTTCATATTTTAGAAGAAAATATGGTCGAAACCTCTCATATGAGAAAATCTTGCCAGTTATTTTTCCGAGTCAGTTCTCCGAGTTCATGACGCAAACAATATTAATAGCACATTATTCTTGCCCAATAGTTATCATAGATGTAACATCTAGGCGTCATATCCTTTTATCGACCATTAAAAATTAGTTAGCGCAAACACGTAACGGAATGAAATGGAGACGAAATTACCGTTAACGAATTTGTAGTGACAACAAATGAATAACAAATATTTTGTCAAATTATTAAAATCAATGACGATGGTATTTCGGATGCGATTGCATTTCTCGTCCCAAAAAAGCCCGTTTCTCACCTTTTACTGAGGTCTTTATAAAACTTTTTAATTGCTAAGACAAATAAATATCTAATTTCTTGAAATAAGTACATAGGATAATATAGTGTGGCAAAATTTGTGTTGAAAAAAAAAGTGTCTCTTGACGGTACCTGATAATATTTTTAATATTCAGCAAGTGCACGTCTAATACAAATACGCATCTTCTAGACAGAATAATTATTTCTGCATGAGGGTAACATATGGCGTTGGCAGCTGTAGAGATGCTTCATAACAATTTGCCCCTGTAGAGAATTTTATGGCAGCAACTTATTGCATACACAGCTCGGCGTCAAATATAATCTTAAAACGTATTTTTAAGAGGATATTTATGAAAATTCTGCAGAAAATTCATCTCGACTTCATGGTTATGGCTCACAACTTGTGTTTAATGATGTTTTATATGTTATATGTTCCATATATATATATATATATATATATATATATATATATATATATATATATATATATATATATATATATATATATATATATATATATATATATATATATATATGTATTGAGATAAACGAGAAAATAGAACCTAAATCGGCAATCAAATACAATAAATACAACAAATTAAAATTAAATTAAATTCAATAGTTTACAACTAACGAACAGACTATAGTATAAGCGCAAACAAACACTTGCCTATAACCAACGAGCAGAGTATAGCTGAACGCCGACCGTCTACGCGTCAAAACATAATATCGTTATAACTAAAAAAATTATCGTCGAAAAGCTTGGTAGCGTCCCAGCCCAGTGGAAGAAAAATTGTACTGGCTGCAATTTTTCAACAAACAAGGAAATAAGGAACGGGAACAAACTTTCACAGTGATTAAAGTGATAACAGATTAAAAACCACAGCCCAGAAGCAAGTAATATAAATTGAGGGTAAATATCCCAAGGCAGTCAGCATTCCAGAGGCAGTGCAACGATATCCCGTTAGATGACACCACCACCAGAGCCCAGCAGCAGTGTATAGTTCGCGTACAAGTGAAATCGAAAGTAACAAGTTTTGTGAAAGTTCATAAAAGGATTAACATATTTTACAACACGGTAATTAATAATTCTAAATTTGCTAATATTAAGAAATATTGTGTCAGAGGCCTTGGTCACATGTAATTCTATTTTTTAAGTTACGTAGGTTTTTGTTGCAGGATAGGAATAACGTTCTAATATTTTGTTTCTCCACAATCATAACTTCTTCTTTCTTGTTTTGCAATTTCAAGGAATAATTTAAAAAAACTAATACAAATCTGAGATTTACAAAAAAAAATAACATTTTTAATAAAAATTTTGCATACAATTAAATACAATTATGATGAGTCATCAACTTCACTTTTCTTTTAAAGAAATTTTATATAAAAATTATAAAGCCTAATTGGACCCCCTCTAAGACGATAAAGTGCTCATGACCAAAGTGATTTTTCAATTAAATAAATATTTTTTAACTTTAATTAAATTTTTTAACTTTCAATTAAATAAATAAACATCAGTGTTCATAGAACTGGCGCCCACAATAAAAGGGAAGGATTCTATAGGGAAGTAAATAGAGTAAGTATCCTATAAACAGATTAAATATTTCTCCATCATACTACTATTATAATATCTCACTATTTCAAAAATTACATATAAACATAAAATATATTACAATTTTGCTAACCCAACGTGGGATCTCATATCATAAAATCATTACATATCAATTTATCAACGTAGGCTTTATAAATTCTTATAAATTTTGATTATCACAATATATACAGCGGCCCACCGGGCATTTACCCGCTGCTCCAGCCCGGCCCTGTTCCTATCCGAATGATCGTTGTAGTTAAATATTTAATGCTTTTATTAATAATATATAATGTTAATATCTATCACATCGTTCTGGGGTTTTACTATTTATACATTTTGTGTGACACATTTAGATTATGACTACCTACTAAATAGTATATGTATATTGCGCTTGGTAATCTACTTGTTAGTATTGCGCGTTGCAGCAAATATCTACTTCAATAAATAATAGGAGTATTCATAAATAAATACATTTTAGCTTGGGATGGAACACCTGCGCACCTAGTACGTTAATGCACTAAGCGAATTTGTCACATCATTGCCGAATAAAGTTCGGAGGTATATGGCATCATATAGATAAAACTACCATAAACCAACAGGGTTCGAGGGTATATGAACAAGTAGCCCGTCAATCAGACGTAGCCACTGAAACCAATTACTCATTTGTCAATTATTTGCCTTTGATATAAATGTACATTAGCTGTAACGACTTCCAGTATTAGCCACCCTAAACTTGCAACCCACAATTAGTCATGAATGAATAATCATCAGAAAATGTACACAGAATGTACGTAGATATAATGAGAATAAGAGACGACGACTGAGAAATATTGAAGATAGATAACAAGGTGCCTACACATTTTTTTCATAGTCTAAGACTATTTATTAAACCATCCACCGCTGTAACTTTAACTTTTAACATACTGTATATCCTCAACAAAAGTGAAGGAAAATTTAAATGCATTATCATTTAACTGCTATCAGATTCTTGTCGTTCTAAGATTACGTAAATTATTGCAAAAGATATATAAAACAATATTATAAAAGATCTAGTATAAAAGAAAATTATTGAGCCCCACGGCGCCAGAATCTAACGCTTTTCCATTAGCCACACATGAATTATTCTAAATCATATACTTGGCCAATAAGTAGATACAAATTATAATTACAAATTAACTGAAGCCAATTATAACATATATTAGATTGCAAAGCGAGTGGAACTGAAGTTAGAATATTTATTTCAAGTAAAAATATTGTCCAAATGGTAATTTCAAATGACAGCTTATATCACATGCAAGACCACTTCACAGTGCAAAAATATAATACCTTAAACAAATGGAGAAATATATAAATTCAAAAAGCATTGTAATGTAACAATAATGTTAAGTATTTATAATAATTAAAATGTGATACAGATATTTTAAAAAACAAAGTGAAAGTGCTTAAATCAAAACTTCTTAAGTGAATAAAATCTAGTGCACAGACAAAAAGTATGAAACAGGAAACAAGTATGCATATCCTGGTTTCCAGGAACTAAAACAAGTGATAAAAACAATGTATTGATAAACAACGAATTGGTTTCAAGAGCATGTAAATTGGTATTCTTCAGTTTTTTCAACGTAAAAAGGTGGATTAAATACGAAAAAAAGGATAAATCTACTTACAAGAACGTCTACGAGGACTTGGTACATGTGCAGCTAGGAGACGAAGTTCCAGATAGCCGTATCAACTTTTATTAGCTAGCAGATGTGAAGAATTCAGTGGAATGGTGTGCAAGCAGTCCATAGTTTTCATCCCCAGCGAGGAATCAAGACCTACAATAACTTCCCAATGATAAAAAGGTATACCTTACAACATATATCTGATCAGAAATAAAAAACTAGGTAATTACAAAGTACTTGAATAATACCTATATAAAGTTTACTTACCAATATTGAGCTCCAAATACAGATAAAATCTTTGAAAACTTCTAAATAAATACGCACATATTATTATTGCGTGTTCCATTTAATCTTAGGTTAGGTATTAATATCTAAATAGTTCAATATTATTGACTTTAACAAGTAATTTAGTTTTATTATTTCTTTCTTTAAACATATAGGAATCTACGAATCACACAAACTTAAGGTTTGACGTACATATTTGAAAATAGGTAGATGGAGTTATGTGTACTGCAGCATTTTAAATAAAAATTTATTATGCAATATCTTTAAATATAAGTAGTTTACAACCAAAAATTTCAATTAGACAAATGTGTATAATTTGTTAAATATATAATAGTGTACAACTCTCTAATTTACTAAAAGGTTATAAATAAAATTTGTTAAATTTGGCTAAGTTGTATGTATTGTCTTTATATGAAATATATTTTAATGTAATATATAAATTAATAAATGACAATGGTCATTGAGGCAACAAGTCATGTGTCCTGAGCAGACGAAGTTCTTAGTTATCTAGCTTTTCAAAGTTGTTCTTATTTAAGGTCTCTCTAAGCACTTATAATATGTATGCAGTTATAATATCATGTACAATTTAAATAAAACATTTACACGCAAATCGGGAGGAAGGCAGGAACACCGTATCTGATAAATTATTTAAAGGAATTCGCGACGTTTCTCTATTAGGGAATTGGAAGCAGCGTATTATACTTGTCTTCTCTCTTGGGAGGGTTAAGTTTCGTTAGATAACGTCGTTAAGATTTGCTAAAATTCAGTTTTCTGGTTCTATTGAAAGCTAACAAGCCGTGTAATACAGTCAGCTTATGCATGAATAAATTAAATTGCCAAGTAAATACATTTGAAACGTACTAATATATAAGTATGAAATAAAATGAAATGCATGTGTAACGCATAAACATTTAATACACACCCAGGATTAATATTCCAGGAAATCTTTCCGCAGCTGCAACTCTGTTACATATTAAATTTCCCAAAAAAATGCACTTTTGGCCCCTACAGACCGGATTACATGTATATCAATCATAGCATTTAAACTATATTAACATAATGTCTAGATAATGTTTGAGCTTGTCTACTGCCCAAACAACGCCAAGACATTTCCGCTTATTCGTGAAAAAAATCTGCCCTGGCGAGTTAGAGATCTCGATAGCACCAATCCCTTATATGGAAGCATCACTTAGTATAAGCATACGTACCAAATGGTACTTAATAATGTGTATCAGACAGTCTTAAAAACACATCGCATTCATCCTTCCAATTAATTGAACTCAACATTTCTACAAACTGAACCTGTTAAGGGGGAAACTACATATATGATGATTGTCATCTAAGTACACTAGATCAGAGGTTTTTAAAGTAGGACCTAAAACTGCATAAGTTAAACGTTGACATGTATAAACAACGCTCCCCTGAAAGGGTGCCATTTTCCATGATTTATTGTTTTATATAATATATTTCTAAGTGAGAGTGATATTTCCGAAATAATTTTGTCGTTTTTCTTTTATACTTTGCCTTTCACTTTCCAAGAACTAGTACCCCTCTACCTAGTATCTCTAGTATCATATTTTTAATAAATAATTACAAAGGTCTCAACAAATGCTGCTTCTACTTTAATGTTCGGGGTGTCTCAAACCAAACAAACTATAACACTACCTTATTAGGAAAATTGGTGTTTCGAAACAAATTTCATAGATATATAAAGAAGAACTAAAATATTGACAATCAAAAATTGCATGTGAAAGCCAAATCCACAGATATAAATATTTTGCAATAAATGGTACAGTAGAAGTTTTATTGTTCAAAATATTCACGCATTATTTAATCATAACCAGTGGCGGCTCGTGACTAAAACATTAGGTAGGGCAGACAAATTTAATATTGATATTTAATTTGGTCCGCGAAGTATTAATGGCGCCGCAGGCGAACATTTTTCTTTCAAGAAAGCGAAAAACTTTCAAGATCACGCGTTTTCCTGGCACTTCAAAATTTCAATGAACAATCCATTCACAAAAAATTACAGGGTTTCACAAAAATAATTTTTGGAAAAAGTATCAAACTTTTTTGAAATAATATTTATTCACGAATTACTGATGTTATAAATAAATTGAAATAAACAAAATATATTTTATTAGATTGTTAAATATTTTTTATAAAGCAATAGGTATTTCGTTTGTCGAATTTACCATCAATGATTCAAGGAATTTTAATTTTCCTTGCCTGTCTCAGGGTGGATACAACCTCGGCATACGTTTACCGTTTCGCTCGCACAATCGTAGCCGCGTATACCTCGAACGTATATCGCGAATTAATACAGGCCTGCTTGTCATCTACGGGCTGGTCCATAGCGATGATTAGCAGGTCTCCCTCGCGCTATGGGCAAACAGTACCTATTACTAATTTATTTCGGGTGCGTAACGCGCAAAATTTAAATCGGAATGTGATTACTGATTAATAATATACTTTTTACTTTTTATTTATAATCTTACTTAAGACTTAAAAATCTGTTATGCTATTGTGTAAAACATATTGAACATTCTACATGATAATTGAAAAATTTTTTTGAATATTGTTATTTCTTTTTGTATTTATACCTTAAATGTAAACCTAGGGTGGGGTAAACCTAGGGTGGGCACTGCCCACCCTGCCCACCTCGAGGAGCCGCCACTGATCATAACAGATCAAATTGTGTTCAAATGCAATGAGATAAACAAAGGAGTGAAATTATCAGCGCTAATTTCATCCAAAAACCTTTTATACGTTTTATGAATTAAAAAAATAACCGGTT
>CAXKVY010002735.1:0-33695 GCA_964058915.1 Tetropium fuscum
CATTCGTAATCTAAGGCCTTTATTTTAAAACACCTCTCCTTTTAAATTAGTTTACCTGAATTAAATGGCCTCTCATTCAGGAGATGTATGTTGATGAATTTTTTACAATTTTGCCTATCGGCAGCTCAGATTTTTCCGGCGGTCGTTGATAAGTGGATTAGATGTGAGTTAGAAGCTCTTACAGCACTTATATACCCTAAGATATATCACCTCAGAAAAATCACAGCTTGATCATTACTGACTTGATCTATTTCTATTTTAATTTATATTTAAAAAATATATATTTGGACGCCAGGTCTGTAGAACTTAAGGAGTACGGCAGACTGCAGAAATGATTAGACAACAATTACCAACTGTAACCTATGTGAATCAGATTTTTGCTTAGAGAAATAAAAGGAAGGTCTTTTTAAAACAATATATTCACTAATAAATATATGTACCAGTGGATGGTTTACAGTATTACTTAAAACTAATTTAAATTTGACAATAATAAGCCTGAGGGGCGTTAAAATGCCCCTCACAGCACAGCAGAAAACACAGCAGAGAATCAGTCGATTACATCGACGTATTCTCTGCTAATTCTCTGACATTCTAGCTGCTAATGGTTTAGCTGTAGAACACATACACACACACACATACACACATATATATATATATATATATATATATATATATATATATATATATATATATATATATATATATATATATATATATATATATATATATATATATATATATATATATATATAAATTAAATGGTCAAAGAGACTGTTTACGTCGTTTACAGTATTTACGCCTTTTTCCTCCCGAAGGCAAAGGTGTCCTCACGTGGTTTCCGCGGGACGTGATTACAACGGTTATGAAGTGGTAGATATCCACGAATTCGCGCGGCTTATTTCAAATGTTTGAAAAAGGGTATCTACTATTATTCAAAATGTTTGCTATATAACGGAACGGAATTTATTTACGTTACAATTTCAACCTAATAAAGGGTGTTTCCTAATGAATTGTACATTGAGCAACAGTAAATTCCTGACATCACAATATGAAGATTTGCCAAATATGACTTCAGTAAAATGTTTATAATAACCGAGATATATGTAGTACACGGGAATTGGTAAAAAATGGCTAAGTAGAAGAAAAAATTATAACCATATAATAATTTTAGTGTCAGTTGTTTATTTGGGTAGCATTCAAGACCTAAAAAGTTGCCACCCCTCAGGGGTGTGCCTCATCGCCAATAGTGACACGGCGCTGGTCTTCTTTCCAATATCTCTTAGATGCGTCATTCTACGACAAATTTGTGAGTGTAAGAAAATGTTCCTTATAAAATATTCTAATAAAAATGTCTAATGAGTTGTAAACGAATTTCTATTAGCATTCGAGTTATTTACGGCTAAAGTAAATGGGTAGTTAAAACACTCTAGCAGACTCCCGGCTTTTTATTTTAATACAGTGATTTTAATTCGTTTACTTGTTTCTTATGTGAAGAATTACGTTCTTTACACCAACTTACACTCGTTTCCATACCACCTAAGAGGTAGAGCTTCCGGCGTGCTTTTTAAGTGGTATCCCCTGTAGGCCTATTCATTAAAATATTAAAATGAAATACCATTTTTCAAGCATGATGTTGATGATTGCCTAACTGCATTTCCAATTGACCATAAAAATTCAATTCTAAATAAATTCAATAATTATCCAAAAATAAAATTTAATAAGGCATATAAGAACTCTTATTTATCAGTCAGTGACCTGAAGCCGAATGTGAGCACTTTATATATTGTAAGGTAGGATCATATATGTGTTTATGTTGGTAGGTCAGTTTAGTATATCATATTTCTTTATATATTATAAATTTTCACAAATTTTATATTGTAATAATTAAATGTCATACCGAAATATATCTAAATTCAACGAAGCAAAATTATATTCGTTGAATATCAATCTGATAAAACGATTTATTATAATCTATATATAACTAATATATAATTACGTATTAATAATCTAGAAATAAGTAGTAAATAATGTAGTTCTTATAATTTAAGTTATCTAATAGTTTTCCATTCAATATACATTAACTGATGATTAATAAATTAATAGTAAAACACATTTTTAAAAACAAGCATTTTTAAATGTTATGAAAAGAAGAATGTGTAGAAGAAGATTGCGTAATTGTGTAATGTAATAAATTGATAGGCTTAATTTGATATAAAGTTTATTTTATATCAAATTAAACGCATCAATTTATTACATTACACAATTGCACAATTTATATGATATTAAAGCTTGTCGCGAGATTCCCATCTCGCCAAATTACACAAGTCATAGTATGAAGCCAAACAAGGCGTACATTTCAAATGCAGTGGCAAGATTTGACCAGAACAATTCAACCTCAAAATAGTAATCTGTGACTGCAAAAACCCCGGGAATACAAAATTTCAGACGGATTGGAGCAACTAAGCTTTTGAATGCCATCTTAGATCCGCCACCTTCAAAATCTTCTATCACCAGCAGTTGACTCTTGTCGGTCCGTGTAACATTTGTTCGAGCACCATATCCATAACCTTTGTCGAGTTATAAACTTGATGAACCCTTTGCATTTGATATCCATATCTTGGCGGTATCTTGGGGGTGCATAAATAAACATAGTTCACCATCTTTGGGAGTCGGCCATATTGGATTTAGAGTGGCGTAATTTTATTTTAATATTCCTCTCAGCAAACCCGTATCATGGAAATATTTTATACCCGTATCAAGGAAGCGCATAAAAAATATCTAGTCCGCCATCTTCGGCCGTCCGCCATGTTAGATTTAGAATGACGTCACTTAGCTATCTATGCATTGTCTTCCAACGTGATAATGTTTGCAAAAATTCAGCTAAATTGTTTGATAATAACTGCTTTTTAAATTCAGTTGAAATATTTGTCCCGAAAAAACATAAAAATGTAAAAAATGTAAGTAAAAATTAAGAGCTTGTAATTAATACAGAGAACAATTTAGCAATCAAGTTTTTAAGCCCGGTATTTATAGTGCTCCATACCAAAGTATATTAAACACAAAAGTGTCTGCATCATTTGGAACCAAAGCAGAAATTGGCAGGTTAGTACCGGAAAGCAAAAATATTGTTGTTAATAATAACTGTTAATAAATAAAATAATACCTACGTTTGGTCACGAGATGTAATGGTATATTGTTTTATTAGGAGAAAAAGTGAGACTTTTGTGACGAGTCTGTAGGTTTACCGGCAATTAAAGACAAGTAGAGTTTAAAGAGAATAATATTCTCATCTAAAATATAGAAGAACAGACATGTCAAGTGCCCAACATGATTTTGAGAACAATCGTAAAATAGATAGTGGCAACTTAAGATTAGTTATAAACGTAAACAATAATAGACAGTTGGATGCATTTCAGAGCATATAAATTAGAAAATGTAAAAATAGTATGAATAGTAACAAAGGACCTATGGTCGTTTTCGTCGCGGTTCACTGAACCATGAACACAATGTTGGTATAAATAGGGTAGTTTCATAGATTAAAATTACTTTTAATCCTCTTCAGATGGTGTGCCAATTTTGTTGGCGAAACGCGCGTCGAACGAAGTACAAGCATTTTAGTGTTCATTGAAATAGATTGAAATAGGTTAGTCTACCACGCAAAAGGTCCTAACAGGATGAAATTTGGTGCGATCGTAAAATTGAATGTTCTGATCTTCTCTGAGTTTTCGACCTTGATGATGTGGGAGAAGATGGCTGCCAAATTTTTTGTAAATATCTCCGTTCCTATTGATCTTACAAAAAATGTTACATACTAAGTTAGAGAGCATAAAATTCCCTATATATTTTTTTTCGGACCAGTAGTTTTCAAGTAGTTTTGGCGTGCTGCCAAACGCGTGCTGTATATATCCAAATATATTAAATAATGTTGGTAAATTAAATAATAATGGTAATGTTGCAGTGGATAGTATTTTTGCACCTTTTCCTTAAATGTGGGCTCATTAATACGTGCAAAATAATTTCAGCATAAATATATATTATTATCAAATATATTTACAGTTTTCTGCATTGCATGGCTATGGCCAGCCATTTCCTTGTTCTAATTATTATTTATCAACATAGAGCAATAGCACAGAAGCATCGATTTTGCTTTATTGAATGACGAATGATGTACGATTATATTTTGTAGACAGACATGTCTGTTTCGTTAATGGGTATGATATTTCTCATTTTGTAACTCGTTTCCACACCACCTAGGAGGTAGACCCCAACGGTGTGTTGTCTTTTAACGTGGTATCTCCAGTAGGCCTAATCCACAAAATCGTTATTTTTAGTACCTTATTATTGTGGAAGGACTGATGCATCGTCTTCTGAGTTTTCTTCACCATTATAGTCACTTTCCATAGAATTTTAATTCGATATTTCTAAGAGTCTCATCATCGATTTCCTCTACTTCTATATTTATTTCATCTTCCCGAAGCACTTCGGGGGACTATTATCAGGATTCATTGCAATGATAGCAAAGGGCGGAGGAACATGTTAGGTGTTAGTGCCTGTTGTGCAGCAGCTACATGCTCTTCCACCATAGTCCATTTTACCCTTGTATGAAATATTTTAAGCGGAGAACCTGGAGCAAGTTGTTTAGTGTTTCGCACAGTATATAATAGTCCTGTCTGGGTTTTTCGCCAACCACTCCACTGCATTTTTTCAACATTCCGCAGGCAATTTTGTCGCGTGGTGTCTCTTGCTGATGGCAGTGAGTCCAGGTTAAACTTATTTTTAACCACTGATCGTTCGAAATTCCTGTATCGCAGGGAATCGACGGTATCACTTCTGCAACATCCACCAAACAGCGTTATCAAAAATGCTTCTCCCGCAGTGGCTAGTGCATCAGAGTCTGCATGTGGATCGTTGAATATTTCAGTCATCTCAAGAAACTTGTCATTTTTCACAGAAATATTAAGAAATTCAAGTTTTCCCAGATTATAGAAAGCAGGCGTTTTACCGCAACCACTAAATGCATGCAGGAACAAAATATTATTACCTACAGAATTTGCAAACTGAAGATTGTGATAAATATATCTTTTTCTCGACTTTGTCTCGAGCAGGTTTGGCTGAGGGGATGGAACGGAATGTGCACGATGGGATCCAACTGCTAGAGAGGTGGGGTGGAAGATAACAATGCACTACATTGCGTGTCAAAGATCATCACTAATGCCAGAAACGGGCGTGCGCAGTTGGAAAGCGGCAAATTTAAAAAAGTTTATAAACATGTTTTAAAATAAGTTTTGAGCTTTAGCAATGAGTTTTTAGGTTGAAAATAGAAAAAAAATATAGAATACAAATGTAAATATTAATATTTTATTATTTAACGATAATAACATTTATTTTTGTTAATATGCATTAAGGATCTATTTGTTGTGAACGAACATATTTAAAGCAATTATGATATTATTGCTGTCTCCTAGCCTTTCTGGGAATTGAACAAAAAATTGGCTGGCCATAGCCATGCAATACAAAAAACTGTGTAATTTCATTTGATAATAATAGATATTTATGCTAAAATTACTGTGCGCATAGTAATTAGCACACATGTAAGGAAACAGGTGCAAAAAATGCTCCACGGCAACATTATTATTATTTGATTGTGTTTAGCGCGCAATATCTTGAAAAGTAATGGCCTGACGAAAAAAATTCATTGAATATATTTTATGAAGAATTAATTTTACGCTCTTCAATTTTCTTCATAGGACCAATATGAACGGAGATATTTACCAAAAACTGCTTTTGGAAACCATCTTTTCAATATGGCGGTGGGAGTGGCCCTCCCCCAAGATCGCTAAATCAGGGTTATGATCAGGACATTCAATTTTACGATCCCACCAAATTTCATCTTATTTGAACCTTTTGCCTGGTAAAGCTACCCATTACCTAGGCAAGGGCATATGTAGTTTATATATGTTGAAATCTGTGAATTCGCCTAGTAGGTAGTCTTCCATGATCGAGGACCGGTTGTGCTGCCTGTGTATTAAGGCGCGAGATATCGGTGCTTGTATTGAACTGAGTCCGGAGATTAAAATTATCATGAGACTTGGTGGAATGTATCTACTTATGTCGTTTATGGTAGGAATGGGTTACATTACTAATGGAAGTTAAGACTAAAAGAGCTCATTCAGATCACATGTGCTACCGCACAAAAAACCTAACAAAAATTTCCAATGGTATAAATGATAATATGCTGTGTATTTAAGGGTCTGTACTTCGGCAAGCGTTCTATATACAAATTAATGAATATAATCTCTTTTGTAGAAAATCTAATATTTATTTTAATTTTCTTTTGCAATTTGATAATAGTGATAACTAGATTTAATTACGACTTTTATAATAGTTAAATAGAAAGGAACATCGACTGTTAGTCAAATATAGACATTTTGGGTTTCAGGAAACTTGGAGATCCCTAGATTTCTGATTTAAAATTGTATGCATATTCTTATAACTACGGCTCACTGATGAATGGATAAATCGAATAATATCTCTTCACTTAAAGAAATATATTTTATTGCCAAGATTATATTTAAAACCCTTGCATACGTTTCTATAAAAGTAGCAAAGAGTTAACAATAGTGAAAACTGAATTTTGTTAAATTTATCACGTGTTAAACTTTTAATAAACATTAGATACTTGGATAAACATTAGTTGAATTAGGTTTATAAAATCCTTGTCAGCAGTTAACTACAATTTAAAAATACTAAACTATTATTAAACCGCTTCAAGGTGGGCAAGGCTGTTCAATTTTAATTTGTAAAATTGAAATTAACAAAAGATGAGTAAACATTGTTAACATATTTAGTTTGTCTCTGTTTTATGAAACTGGGCATAATATCATAAACTAAAACAATAGTGTGATACACTCTGATATAATTAGAACACCCTATGTAATAATTTTCTCGGCTACACATACTGAAATCTTTTCCAGAATAGTCTCTCCATCTGACTCGCATTGATCCACTTTACTCGACGCACAGTCCTTAATTTTATCTTCTATTTGAGTGATTAGCACTACAGTAGCAGCAACGTCTGCTTCAATTTTTTCTGGAAGTGTTGTAATATCCTCCTCAATTTTCAAGGCCAGCTTTGCGAGGCATTTAACCGCGTGGATTCCATGTCCGCAGTCTTTGATCTCTTGGCGTAGATTCTCTACTTCATCAACGATCTCTTGTAACTAAAAATTATTTACAACCTTAATCATTAGCAAATGAAAATTACGTTTGTTACAATATTTTGCTAATTCGTGTGGTATGCGACTCACACTACAAGAACCAAGACATTATTAAAATGACTCCTCGCTTACCTTATTTAAAGCATCTTGTGCATAGGAAATTCCCTCCTCGATCCTATCAGATACACAGTGAATCATATCATCCGATAGCACATTTGGTAAATTCACCAGTTGGTCTTCATTACCCTCCAGACATTCAGATATGTCGACACCAGCATCCGCAGCCTTTTGTTTCAACTTGTCCACTTCCGCTTCCAAAGCCTGCTCCGTGCTTTGCATTTCGGACACCGCTGATGCCTGCAAAGCTTCTGCTGTTTCGTCTACCTTAGTTTTAGCATCGTCGAGAGCTTGCTGAGCCTGTGCCATAGCTTTGTCAACTGCAGCCTCGAGTTTCTTTAGCACATCTTCCACATCGTTTCTTGGTACTACTACTACGTCATCAGAGCATTGGACCTGGAATTTCAAAAGAAAGTGTTTGGTGAGAGCAGATATACTCGTACTCGTACTAACAACTTTTAAGTGGTGCCGTGCATATATAAAAAACTCCGAAGCGATTGGATCAAGAAAAAAAAAATTTAAAAATGTCAGAAAACAGAATTAGATTTTTTTTTTAAATTGTGGCTTTGCTTTTTATATTCTGGATTTGTAGTTTTTGAATATTTTACTTCACAGTAAAAATCTAAGGATCGGTCAAAAAGTCTAAGGAAAATTTAGAAATACATTACAGGGTTAACATTAATTTTAATTATGATATTTTTCTACACATATCAAAAAATCCAAATAATGCATTAATTATTTAAAAAGTCTAAGATCTATATCCCAACAATATTAATATTTAATTATTATTACCCAAAAAATATAAAGTTAGCATATAAAACTAAATTCTCCTATTTTTTCCAGGTAAGCCATTTTCTTAGTCTCTATTGACTGGAGTAAAACTGGAGGTATCAGGACAATATGAGACACAATGATCTACGTAAAAAAGTGAGTCGCATGGTAGCCAGTTGACGTCGCTCATTCACTGTCACCCTCCTCTACAAGCATATAATTGAGGTAATCTTCAATCAGTACTACTATTAGGTCCGATAGTATCGATTGTGTAATATACTCGTATGTTGAACGCATTGTGGAACGAAATGTAATTTTTAGCAAAGGGGTCATCATTTGCATAAATCTAGAATAGTGACTACTTAATCAGTGCCCACCTAAGAGATATTTAGGTAAACAGATGCAACCAATGGCCCCCTAGTAGCTGACCTCAATGGTCTTTTAACGGTTTTATATTTTTTCTTCGCATTATAAATTTTTTTTTTATTTAATTAGTGGAAAAGTGCACTACCATAAACGTTACATGAAAATGAAACAGATTTAATTATACTGTAAACCTTAATTTGAATGTAGTATTACAATTTTTAAAACCACGTGTTAACAAAAAAAGCTTTTCGTGTTAGAAAAACGATTTTCTTAATTTGTATGAAATACACTAAAATATTTGCAACTAGTCAAAATATGAATAAATAATCTAAACTACTTATATAATATCCCTACCTGTATAAAAACTGCCAACGCTGCTACAGTCAACAGTACCACGAAGTTGCCGATCATTTTTCTTCCTTTGTCACTAAATACTGAACTGACAATGTGATTCCAGTGCTCCCTTTTATATTTGCATCGCTTTCGGAAATTCAAGTGTTTTCGGAGATAATTAGAATTTGATTACAGTAAAAATAAACGGTGTAAACAAACCAAACAAATGAATTTTATCAATATTATTCTAGAAGCGATTCTTATAAGGGGATTTTTTTTACTTACTTGAAGTGCGTTGGGTTTTAGGTGATTGCTTATAATTAATTCAATCAATTTCCGCCGAAGATAACAACAAAATTGTCAGTATTAATTTTTTGCAATATACTTATTTATAATTAGATATAAGTATATTGCAAAAGGGTAGAGAGTTTGCACATTGAAGATTTTGCACATTTTTTGAAAGTAGGAAAAGTTTTTTCGCTACCACAAGTTAAGGAGATTCGGAAATGGAAGGAGACGGAAATGGTGTAAAGCAATGAAGAGAGATGAGAAGAAGATTGGCCGGCCTATTGTCTATTATTTCGGGATCTAGTATTTGCGAAGATCATTTCAAAGTATAGGCCAATGAAATACATAGACAGTAGAAATCGCTAAAATTGCAAACTAACAGTAAACTAACAGTAGAGGCAATTTCAGAGGCAAATACTTGTTTAAGCGAATAGGTGTGCTGTGGATTTTCAGTATTTTATTGACAATGATTTTGTTGTTTTTTGAGTTCAATTTAACGAAGCAGCCATGACAAATAGAGAACAAGCTAAGGTCTATATTATAGGCTAGTTTAGTTTTGTTAATATGTGGCATGTAAGTTAGAGTCTGTAATCAGATGAGCGGTGTTAGCCTTTAAAATTAGGTAGGTAAATATAATTTTATATTTCTGCTACATTTTTTGACCGCTCCGTCCGCGTGGATCTTTTTATGCGAATATTGCAACTTCGTGAATAATAATATTTTGAACATATTACTGCAGGCGAAAAACATGTAAATTTGAAAACATTAATTGATATTTAAATGCCGTGTCCAATTTAATTAACGGAGTCACAAGTATAGATTGAAAAATATCATTAGCGCTCGAAACAAATCACTCTTAATCTAAAAATTTATTTGCTTCCCCCTCCGCTCTTACCCCTGTGAATGAAGGGGCACATCATTAAACAAATTATCAAATTTTATTACCTCGCATTTTTTAACAGTTTAATTAAACATGAAACCACTCCACTTTACGCCCATTTTTTAATACAATTTTTCATATTTTGTGGAATCATATTTATAGGAACAACGCAGTGATCCAGTTTAAACCCTCTGAAAATCCACTTCACATTCATATTTCATCAAGAGTTTTCCTACAATTCGGTCGTAGAATTCAATGCGGATCGAAATTTTCAGACTTTAACCATAATTACTTCGATTTTCATGCCCTAAACACCACCCTATTTCATCAAAGGGATATTATTCACTATTTTTCCATTACTTCTTTTTAGAAATGTATTCGAATACAGAACTTCACAATTTTACTCAATTATTTTCATCTCTACTCCCAGAAAACTACCCCAATTTATTATTGGGGTTTTTTAAATAATTTTTCCTATAATCACGGGATTATTTTAGACTAACATAACAACTGTCTAGAGTCAAAAGTCGTATTGGAGATGTGCATGTGTTAATAGTTTCGTAATTTCGAGGGGAAACTTTTGGCCTGACGGTGTACTGTACATACGCTACCTCGTCACAAAAATTTTCCTAGATAAAAAACTATAAAGTCCTTGATGAAATTTTTTTCAAAAACCTCCCATATATTGGGTTTAATTTTTCCGCTGCATGTATATAAAAAATTGGGTGCGTGCTTGGCTGCATACTTGAAATTAAAGAAATCAGATCGATAGCTCAATTAGATTTGAAGATATGAAGAAAATCTTAAAATATAAAAATATAAATTTTAAAAAACAAGAATCTTTTAAACAATCAATTCTGAAGATTGGTCGAAATAAAAATATCAGTACCACAGAAAAATATCGTTAATAGCCATTTCTCATGTAAAATTGTTTACTTTATAAAGCCTATAATGTCTGATCTGGTTCTACGCTAATATTTTTCTCGAAAACCGAGGGACTTTTATAATGAATTTCGTTCCACTAATTTGAGTATTTATATTTTGCGTGTTTGTAACACATTCTAATGAATAAGCTATGTATATATTTTAAAAGAAAATATTGAACTGTTCATATTATGTTATTCCAAATTAAACATAAATCTTTGAAAGTAAATGAAATGAAAAAAAAAGAAATGAAAAAAAAGAAATGAAGTATGATATACTGTCTGACCTGGCAGCCATTCATAAAGAGCAATATTTGCTAGTCAGCCTATAAATAAAACAAATCAGTAATTCGCTTATTTCTCAACGCAGCAAATTGTGACCTCTCCGGATTCCCTGACCTTCCTGACCGGATAGATAAATAGCATGTCGCATGTCACGAACGTTTTCTTGAAGACGACTCCCATATACATGCGCCGAGAAGTATTATCAATATTAAAAGATGGATACTAAATGTTACATACCTATTTTACCCAGAAATGCAAAATACGGATGCAAATCTTTAACCGGACAGTTTTTCTTTGAAAAAAATCTGAAATGATTGGGCTAATAATAAATATCGAAATACAATATTATCTATACTTAAGGCAGCAACCACAAGAGTATACTTATGGGAGCAACCAAGGAGACGTGTATACCCACCCGGTACGATAATAGGTAGGAAGAATATAGAACTAGTTCATCTTAAAAATGCGTAAACTCAATCTCAGCATCGTTTATGGGTGGGACTACAAAGAATCCCTGGGAAACTTTTAAATAAACACAATTTGTATGAAGCGTGCATATCCGCCATGTCATGAAATATAGCGATATAACTTCCAGCAAACTATAGCCTAGTGCTGTGTAAAAATATCTACAAACTACAACTACAAAGGCACGTGTTACGTAGTAAAAATTAGATTTCGTACATTTGAATTGCATCCTATTAGGTCCTCTATTTATTGCTGTAAACTGTAAGTGAAACTTTTTAAGCGGATTAATGAAGTTAACATCATTGCGGCTTTGTTATTCACGTCATGTTAAGGAAAATTTCAACATATTCTTGGAAGAGTTGTAAAACAATAAAATATAATATAAAAGCAGGAGCTGGTTTACGAAATATTTATTAAACATAATTAATTCAAGTAGGCTAATTCTTAAAGTAACTCAAACGAACGTGCCGCGGTGATTCTGGTGAGGTGATGTAATCTGGACCGCGATAAAAAATTAGCCATTATCTCTGTCTGTACAAACGAGTTATTATTAAAGAGACGCCATTCCGCTTTTATTTGACTGTTAGTGAAGGAATACGAATACGCAGCCTTACGACGTATTGTGAATTGTTATTGCGCACTCCGTGAAGTTGACCCCGTAAAATGCGGGGAAGGTAGGGGACGTAGTTAATTTATTTTACCATCATTAGATCACATATTCCTGTGGTTTGGCTATCTTTTGTTTTCGTCAAAATATATTTTTGGGGTTAACTTCACACAGCCCCAATAATTTTCTCCGGTCACAGATGACTCGATATATTTTAATCTTCAAAATCTTCGCTGAAAGGGTATCTCCATTAGTATAGGGGGGTGAAATCCTTGTGCAAAATTCGTTGATATTGAAGAATGTCCGAAAATTTAATTTTTATGACAACCCTGGATAGGCAGAAACCTTCCGAACAATTCTGCAGGGATTTCGTATAAAAATCAATTATACAGGGTGTACGCTATCTCATGTTAAACTTCATAAAACTCTTAATTTTCGCCAATATTCATAATCACTATGCCTGTAATTGTACCAAAATAGAAAAATTGGTGACTTCCTTAGGGTTATTCAATGGGGTTTTTGTGGAGATCCGCATTCGAGGGTATTTTCAAATATTGCGTAATTTTTTTTATACGGGTTTTTTTTATATTGGAGAATGTCTTTTTTTCTTCTTGATTATAATATTTTCGCGAGTTAGGCGCATTTATTTGGTCCACCCTGTTAAAGCCTTAAAGGTTTCTTTCATTTTCTTTAAAAAACAAATTGCATATTACCCAAATCAGTTTGCAAACTTATTTGAATGATGTTTTAAAATTGAAAATTTAACTTAGTAAGTTTAGGGGCTACTTGTCGCCATGGATATGTAGATTGTGAAACAATGGCAAATGTTTTGAAAATGTAGATTTTGAAACAATGGCAATGGCAAAGGTTTTGAAAATTCTGAATATCGAAAAAATCTTTTTTCGTATTCTTTTGAATTTGAAAATTCAAAAGAATACGAAAAATTGCCAATTTTTCGCATTTCCATAAATCGTTCTTAAACACCTTTACAAAAATAAAAATTTAAAATCGCCGATACACCCTTGGGCTAACATTTTATGGGGTAGTTAAAAATCGTTAAGAAACAATTGAGGAAATTTTCTTGTGAAAGCGAATGTCCCGCTTTCTCAGTTCCAACGCCTTTTGCAGAAGGATTTCACCACCCTGTACCCTGTAGATGTCCCTTGAAATGGAGATTTTGAAGTTTAAAACATACCAGGTCATAGAAAAAAGATTAGGTTTTCATGTACCTACTGAAAACCGTTACAAAAAACTGAAAAAGTTACAATAGCATAAAATGGACAATAATTTTGCATTAGCCGAACCTATTGACGAGCACCGATTTTTAGAAAACGATCTTTTAGGAAAAGTTGATATTGTGGTAACCTTTTCCCAGGTATTTTTGCCGACCCACATGTTTCATATTTATTCAGTTTAACTAAAGTACGAAGACTCTTCTCGTTGAACCCATATTTTTTAAAACATATACGTTGTCTTAAAACATAAACGTTATCTTATATAGTCAATTATATAGTCAATTTATTTCACATTTTTAAAATTTATATCTTTAAAGATGAGAAACTGGCTTATTTATATCCACCCTACGGTCAAATTATGTATATTAAATCGAACGCGTACTCCCGTTCGTTGCGACCACCCACCTCCACTTAGATGTCCAGTGGAAAATTTTGACGAGTATACTTAAATGCTCATCGACTGAAACACACTTAGCGAAATGTTTGGAAAATCGATAAAATAAAATTATTAGGAAATAAGCAACATTTCACGGGATTAAGATACTTTACTTTTTCGCAAGTCAATAACCAATTATTACTTCATACTTTAATTGCGGGTTAGAAGATATTCAGAATGTATTATTAACACGACTTTTCGTCATATAGTGGTATATACTGCTTGTCATATACTGCTGTGTCAAATAGCTAAGTAAATAAGTGTTTCCTCTTTGGCACTACATCCGTGAATACACTGTATATATTATGACAAAGCCTTGAACACAGAGATAACCACAATAAATCTCATACTTTAGACATATTTCATTCATGCTGTATATTCACCATAATATGAAATTTGCTATACCTACGAATACTGTGCAAGCATCTTGTGGTAATCATTAAACTGTAGGTCTTCAGTTCCATTAAATTAAGATCATATGCAGTCTGCTCTTCTAATTCACATCACAATCTTTGTAATGACATCTCAAATACATTTATAATAATTTAATCGAAGTCTTCAATTCCAATAAAAGCGTCTGAACTAAAAATACCCTATGAAAGAAAGCCGGTGCCTCCAAGAATTTGCATATTATTAAACTTTCTTTTTTATTTAATTTGTAATTTAGTGAAATGTGGAACACATTTTCCGCAAGGTGGATTTCATAAAATCCTTATTTATTGTCGGTAAAGGTTAGGACTTTGTTAATACTATTGTTGCGTTCAGGGTTGGCCACTAGAGCAAAATTTTATGGAAATTTTCTCTTGTATGGGGATATTAGCCTATACAAATGCAAATCAAGACCAATAGAAAATATTCGATTCGTTTTTCGAACGCTTGGGAAGATATGTTTGCATAAATATAAAACCAGCACAAAATATAAACATATTTATAAAAGCAACATAATATGAAGGACTATCTTTGTAAGAACTAATTAAAAGTAAGAAAACTGAGTTTAAAATAATCAGTTTTCTTACTTTTAGATAGTTCTTATAAAGAGAGAAAAGAACAGTTCTGCAATTTAAAGCTTAGCATAGCTTAACACCAGCTGACAAATCTTAAATCAGTTCAATTCATTTTTAAGTATTTGCACTATAGGCCAGGCGACAAATACTTTGAAACGTTTAAAAATGGCAGTAAAAAACGATTTAAACACTTTATTTGCATGCTGTGAAAGTGTTCTTGAATTTTTTCCCTCCACCGAGATGAGCGTTGGCCATGGCGCGGCAGAGAAGGTACAAAAAAATCAGATTCCAGTCTACAACTAGGTTTATTTCCATCATACGCAAAAATACTTACATACAAAATGAAAACTGACTAAATTCTCTAAGGTCTTATACACAGTTCTTGTAAGATGCATATTTACAGAGCCTAAGTCTTAAGTCCTAAGCGATTGCTTCACCTCCTTCCTACAGACAAAGTTTCAGCAGAATGGGATATAGACTCTCCATGCCGCATATTCGTATGTAACAGTCAGGATGCCCATTCGGCTATGCTGAACGTTGCCTCATATGTAACGTGCACGATAGCACTCAATCGGATATCTGTTACATCATAATATCATGCCGGAGTCTGAAGCGGAAGATATTTAGCTGTTTTAACTAACATCTGTGTACATGTTTTGTTTATCTTTGTGGCTCAATTAGATGTGAATGAATGGATGAAAAGTATTAGTTTTAATTCAAGACTAATTAAAAAATCCTTCTATTGGATAAGTGCAACGAGTAAAGAAGAAATTGAGGTATGTTTGTAATTATGTCTTTATTACATACTTATTTTATGATCCCTGTTGTATAAACCTATTGTTTTGGCTATCTCTGTACCATTTTTATTATCAGGTCTTCACACATCGTACAAGTACAAAGGAGCAAGCAAAATCTAACCAGGCAACGTCCATCCTAAAATTGTAAGTAATAGTATACAAATTAGCGTTCAGCCAACAGGCCGTTGCTAGACAAAAAATATCTTCTCTTAACAGCAAAAAATGCAGTGTAAGAGCCCCACATTCATTAAATCTATGTGTAAAGAACAATCTAGGTTTGGGATCCAACAAGCCAAGGAAAAAATCGTTTATGTTCAGTTTCAGTTATGTTCATTGTCAATAAATACGATCTCATATAACTCAATTATTATTAAATTTGGTTTTTTTCATATTAAATATTTCATAAAATTAACAAGTGTAATACAGTATGTCCACGGATGGACCGATTCAATCAGATAAAAAATAATAAAATATATATATATATATATATATATATATATATATATATATATATATATATATATATATATATATATATATATATATATATATATATATATATATATATATATATATATATATATATATATATATATATATATATATATATATATATATATATATATAAATATATATATATGTATATATAAATATATATATATATATATATATATATATATATATATATATATATATATATATATATATATATATATATATATATATATATATATATATATATATATATATATATATATATGTATATATATATATATATATATATATATATATATATATATATATATATATATATATATATATATATATATATATATATATATATATATATATATATATATATATATATATATATATATATATATTAAAAATTTTAAAAGTAAAAATTTTATTTTCGCAAATTTTCACTTCCGGTGCGTGTGGCTCGAAAACCGTTGCCAATTCGAAGGTTGTATGGTTGTATGAAATGGAAAAGGTGTTAAAAGGTGCTGACGGTTCTCATCCACCTCATCGTATCTTGTTCACTATGAGGATCAATGAAATCGTTGTCTTGGTCTACCACGAACTTATCAAGCTGTACGTCGATGGGATCGTCATAGTGTACAGTGTCTTCCAAAATTTTAACGTTATTACAGGTTTCGTTTCGTATACCATCGATCTGATATCCTGAAGTGTAATCTGTGCATCCGTCTGAACGATGCGTAAGCGCTCCTTTTTTTCATCTACTTGTTTCTTTGTGTACCAATAATTTTATGTCCAGTATAGCGGAAATATATTACAGGCTCTTTGTCTCATTTTGATGAAACAATAATGTCCTCTCCATACTTATGCTCGAGCTTCTTTATTATTGTCGAGTAATGTACAATGGCGCCTTCGTAGCTCGCTAGTATTTCTCTCAACGGAAATTAACACTCTTGTCGATGTTCTTCAAGATATGTAGTTAAGTACAGAGATAGTTAACTCATCTTCTTGTTAACCCTCCTCACGATCCGAAGTAGGACGAGAGAAGAACTTCTTTAAGATGCATGAATCTGGCTGCAAATTGAGACTTCATTAGGTTCCGAATAACAACTAGAAGAAGATCGTTGTAGGCCCCTGACAACTGGGGTAATGCAATTAAAATCGATTATCAGTATCCCAATTAATAGAAAAAAAATTCGTCAAGTGATTATCAGTAATTTGTCCAAATATTGCATTGCTGAAGTTGTTTTCAGGAAAAATCGTATTATCATCATAACGAGTATTAATATAAAAAAAACAATACCTATCCTTGTTTTGTGAGTGTCTCGGAAGATAAAGCCTAAATCACAATTCAGGTTAAATATGTAAACATACATTTTCCATCTTTTCCAGACATTTTCCATCCGTCTTTTCAAGTTCCTCAACTTTGCGCGACTACTGCTCTGTAAATATGCGTCTGACAAGAAAAGTGTTTTTTTACAGATTTTAGTCACCTTTCATTTTGTATATAGGTGTTTTTACCGTACGATGAATATAAAATGAGTTATTGAAACTGAGAACTAGTTTTTGCACCATCTCTGCGTCGTCATTGCTAACGCTCGTCTCGGTGGAGGGGGAAAACTTGAAAATACTTTCACAACATGCAAATAAACCCTTTAAAACCATACAAATTTTAAACGCTTTTGACATCATTTACCGACCTGCCGCCTGGCCTACTAGCTTCTGTTGGCATGATACTATTGGCAGCAAACGTCAATCTGACAATGGAACTGAAAGATTTGTATTATTATCCAGACAAATTAGACCAAAAAAGGTCCTGGTCGAACAGGGTGGTAACGATTTAATACCTACCCATTTTTACGTCGCAGCATGATCCAATCACATCCAGCACAGACTTCCCTTGTTATGCACGTCTTTTTTACTGCCGTAAGTTTGGCAAGCTTTTAGGGCTACTTAAACTTTTAGCAACAGCCTGATAAAAGGGTGTTAAGGTATGGTTATAGTGACTCGAATACAGTTCGTATAATACGGAAAGTTTGATGTACAATGCTCTAAACTTTATAGTTGCATAGTATCGGTTTCAATTATATTTGAGGACATCGCAATATCGCTATTTGTATTTAAAAAAATATGCCTTTCAATGTTTTTTATTTTCCTTCTTCATGGGATTAAAGTATTTACAGTTTGGCGGTAAAATTAATGTATATTATAAATTGACAAATGTATATTTGCTAGCAGAAGATATTAAATATGGGGAACGTTATAATTATTTTACTTAGTTAATTTTCTTATTATTCCTCAAATAATACTATTTATTTTAGAAACAGAAGTTGCAATTATTCAATCTTATGTTTATGAAAATTACACTCAAGATTATTAAATAGTCAATGGTTGGTATAAGAAATGGCTGGTATAAGAAATTAAAAACGGCGGGTAAATAATTTAAAGTAAAGATATAGTTTCTGAGCTCTGAGGAACTCCAAAAATAGTGAAAGATCTTTTACATGGTCCCCGTTTCAGTATGTAAGTAAGCGAACGCATAGTGAATGCTTTTTGTTTACTTATTTACGTATCAATTATTTTTTATTACCAGTTTACTTATCAATTATTTCCAGGTTTTGTTTTGACCGATGTTTGATTAGATACATAAGTAGATATAGATAGGAATCTATAAGCACATATCCGGCACAGCGCACATTTCCTGATTATAAGATTAATAATCAGAAACTCGTTATTTGTTGATAATGTACCATACTTTTTATATGAAACTTAAACTAAACCGCGAAATATTAATATTAATGTTACCCTAGTGTATTCAAGCAGCTTTAATTATTCTTTCTTAAATACATACCGGGTAAAACAGGATCATAAAGCAACCCCTTTTCTCCTTTGGTTTTGAGGAAAATTGATTGACATTAGGGATGTCATATACATAAAATAAAAAGCACTTTTTGATGTACGTGATATAAGTAATTTTTCACTTCCGGTATCACCGATACCAATTGCACCAGCAATAATCATAATAACATTTACATAATAACCATAATAACGTGCAGCCAAGCAATGATCTTTTGGGAATTATTTTATTTGCAGATATTAGTCATAAAAAAAATTAAATTTTATTACGGGAGGATAACTTTCAGGTGCGGTTCGGGTTCAACGTTTGACTTGGAATAATTAGTCTAATAATTTTTGACGGACGGTCTAATAATTTTTGACTGGTGTCAGATACTTGGGATTTCTGTATAATTGAGAAGAATGCTTAATTAGCTGAATTTTTTCTGAATTTTTAGCTTTCTTTAGCTGAATTACCTTTTCATTTGCGATAGAGAATGTATCTCCAACAGGATGGCACGCCTCCTCATAATTCAAGGATAATATCTGATTACTTTCAGCCGTAGATTATCAACGTTTCAACAGAGATTCGGAGAAAACACAATTTCGACGAATGTTCCCGTGTGGTAGCCCCCAAGGTCACCTGATTGAATTCCCCTTGATTTTTTTGTTTAGGGTCATTTAAAAAACATTATTTAGGTAGCCGCCGTTATAACTCGTGAAAACCTGTAGCCGTAGTAAGACGCGTAATTATTAGCATAACGGCCCAGCAATTGGCAACGTTCTTCGAGATACAGCTATGCGACCTCAGAAGTGCATTGACGTTAATGGACAGCATTATTAATGAACAGCAAACTGTTGCAATATTTTGTGTTAATTTTTTTATATTATAAGTCCGAAGGCACCTTCTGTAACTTCTTAACATTTGACTGTACACGTCTTAACTTCTGTAACTTCTTAACATTTGATTAGAACAAAATTCTATTTCTTATTTTAATTTAGCTGTAATTTAACGTACATTTTAATACGATACATTAAAATATATTACTTATTAAGTGGGACAAGAAATCTGACAAGTTAATTCCAGTGGTTTTTCTGAAAATACAAAACGCTATAGGCATTACAATACAAAAACAGGCCAAATATCTACAACTAGAGATGTACATAGCATAGAAAAGCAAGGAAATAGTGAAAATGTGTATTTTTATATAAAAGAAAATACAGATGAAAATAATCTAAATGGAAACCAGGAACTTCATCCAATAAATGAAGATTCAAGGTTGGAGCACTCAGAGCAGAGGTTAGTAGGTGAGCTAGTATTATCTGAAGAAGAGCTAAGTGATGAAAAATATATCCTGGAAGACAATTAAAGTGTCGATCTATCCGAAAATTTGAGGATTATTAAAATATCCGGATTAGCGTGACTATGTATATTGTTGATAACTCTTTTAAAAAATGCATTTCTTGAGGTAAAATTTCGTATGAAATGCTCCCTTAACGTTTGCAGCAACAAGAATCGATCTTCGACATCATTTGTGGCTCGTCTTCTCCCCTGTCCTGGTCTTTTCTCGTGCTCGTGAGTCTCACGATACCGCGCAAAAATCGAGATACGGTCGATTGATTAACACCAAGACATTGAGCGATGTAACGCTGACTCCTACCTATCTTCGGCAAGAGTTACTAAACGCAGAGATTCTTCAATATTTAAGTTGCGATTCTGGCGAATATTGACATTCATGATGAAATATTGCACTTACTGTTGATGTTTTGACATATGTTTTTGAAATGAAACCATGTCAACAAAACACAAAACAAGCTATGCGTTTTCTTTTTTTCAATGTACATAAAAAGGTTATTAAAATATGCAGTGGTATAAAAATATGTATCTCCTTTAGTCACAAACATAAGAATATGACTGAAAAAAGGGAATGTTAAGAATAGATGAGGTTATAGCTTGAGTCTTATTGGGATTTGCTATTACTGCTACAGTTATCCACAAGATGTTATGAAAATCTTGGAAAAATCCAATATCAGAATAACACACCGTATGTAAGAGAAACATGAACCTGTGAGAGAATCACTGACGTAGTAAAATTCTATAGAAGAGTAATTGTACAATGCAAAAAAGATCATCAAAATTGGATGATTGGTTCGGAAAATACTTCTATCAAAATATCAAAACTATGATAAATTTATGGTGTGTCGCTAATTTAATTTCTTTCGCATATATATATATATATATATATATATATATATATATATATATATATATATATATATATATATATATATATATATATATATATAAGTTTCAAAGCTGTGTGGAATAAATTATCTCCATTGCAGCCGACTTAATTGGTTAGTGGATCTTTGCGAAGTCTGATTTTTTTACCAATGCAGACATTCTTCGTATTTCAACATCATAACGTTTATTAGTTATTGAACGTTTATATATATATATATATATATATATATATATATATATATATATATATATATATATATAAACGTTCAATAACTAATAAACGTTATGATGTTGAAATACGAAGAATGTCTGCATTGGTAAAAAAATCAGACTTCGCAAAGATCCACTAACCAATTAAGTCGGCTGCAATGGAGATAATTTATTCCACACAGCTTTGAAACTTCCTGAACATGCGGTCGAATCTGTTAGGAGTTGGTAAGAAAATGCATCAGTTAAATGCTCCAATCTCAGGTAATCTGTAATGCCCCTGAAACGGCTGCTTTAGATTCGTATTAAGCCATTCTACTTCCTTGGTCTCGGGTTGTATCACATTACAGAAAGGCAATTTATGTACTATGGGATCTGCACTTTGCGGTAATGAGACTCCTAACAAGAATATTCCGCCGAAATCAACCGTAACCGTAAACAGCCGTAAATGTGCTTGGAAATACGCATACGTAATACTATGAAAATGCGTTCATACTAATTGCATAAATTTGTATTCATTATAGGAAATAGAAATTGAAAAAAATAACGAACCCGATGATTCAAATTTATGTTAACTGTATAATATTAAATTCTAGAAATTTCCCATATCCGATTGGTTGGAACTTATTTTAGAGCTGTAATATTAGCTGAACTGTATGTTCTTTCAATCGCTCTTCAATAAGTTGTATTGTTTGGTCAATATAAACTTTATTACACTGTTTACATGGAATTTGATATAATATATTTATGAAATATGTAGCTTTTTTCATTGGATTATTAATGTAGTCTTTTACTGTAGTGAAAAGGAATTTTAAGTTGTTTGTATTTATATGTCCTCTGTCGTATTTTCTTTTCCAGCTTCTTAAAATAATATCGGGATGAATGTATTATTTGCGGAAATCTTGCATTATAAATTTCGTGTGCACCCTTTCCATTTTCATCACACTCCTCGTAAATAACAGGCATGTCATATTTTTTATTATTTGTGTATCTACATCGTTTTAATAAATAGATAATTGTGATATAAATTGTTTTGTTATATAAAAGGCAAAGGAATCTTGATGTGAAATTATTTGATTACCGTATTATAATAATTTTATAAGTACAAGTACAATCTGTTTTTACAGTTTTTTGAAATAAATGTCCATGAAAACCCAAGGATCATAAAAATGTAATTTAATGGACATATAAGGAGCCAAAAAAATTATTTAATATAAACTAAATTACTTGCATTAAGACGCCCACATAATGGTTAATAATAATTAATAGGCAAAATTATTATTTTGCGTATAAACTGAAATAACATGGTACTCTTTCTTTTTATTTCATGGCTACCACAAAATTTATAATTGAAAAAATAACTACTGGTCAAAATTTTTTAAAAATCACCACATGTTCAAAAACATAATATATTCGAAATCCAAAAATGTAATAGGGCTATTTGAAAACAAGCGAAGCCTGAAGTTGTATATAATTACATCATGTCAGAGAATACAGTTTTCTAAATGGAAAGCACAATTTTCATTTCGCTGTGTTCAAAAATTAAAAAATAACTTTAATTTTTATTACAAGACAAATGTGATATATGACTGCTATGTATTTTGCGATAATTTATTAAAATTGTTATTCTGGTCTATTGTTTATTAGCAAACTGTCTAATTGCAGCCTCTCGTGCAAAAATTAAATGTTTTTTTTTGTAAAATATTCTGCCCGTTTGTTTATATGCAGGTATAACCAAATAAACAACTGATTTCAATGATGTGCAATATGAGATAATGATAAGTGCCATTGTCTGTTGTCAGTCAATACTCTGCATCAAGTGGATAATTTAACGCATGTGTTTGTAATAGATTAGGACTCTTGTACCATGATTACGTTGGTGACATATAATTTATTTATTTTACAAGTATTTAGTGGTAATTCGCGATTGAGGATTTATATCTGTACGGGGAATTTTTGAAGACAAATTGCACTTTGACTCAACTGTTTACGTCGTGCCTGAAATTAGTGAAACAAGTAGCGACGCGACTATTTGATTAAACTTGGTCGATTGATCTAGACTACCTGCTAGAGAGTAGTATTAATTTTATTCATTCAATTGCTGATAACAATATCTTTTGTATTCAGACTGTCTCGGAATCTATCACACCGTTGATAGTCTTTGGGTGTGGCTCTTTACCGTCTTCTTGCTGCTACTTGGCGTGCATTCTTAACCATTTGCAAGACTCCTTTGATGATTCCAATCCAATTATTGGGGATAATAAAGATATGTTCATAATATGACTACGTGTCTTCTAATGTTACCTGTAGACTGTACTGTAGAAGGCAAAATAAAGTAAATCAAAGACAATTATTTCAAATAAGCTAATATTAACAAAGCTAATTTCTGAGGGATACATGCCACTACCAATAAAAGTTTGTCTACTGATCAGATAAATGCGCTCCTACTGTATTTTCCACTAGTTATGATTCATCTTCACCATTTTTACTTTTGGTGGAAGCCCGAAATTAAGGCAGGAAATAATAACATATTTTTTATTATTATCTAATGGCTTGGGTTTCTTCCTCAGTTTTACGTATTGTGTTTTAGCGAAAAATGTGACTGATATAATTTTATGAAATCATTGGTCCTTGGTCTGCAGAATTTATATCTTGAAACAATGTTGTATTGTACCGAAATTTAAATTCACTGTTTATAAATCTGTTGATATACAATAAAAATAAGCCCAGGTTTTTAAAAATAAGCTTAAAGTTTTAAATAAAAAATTTAAGCAATAATAACCCAAACAAAATTAATAGCAATATTTTTTCTCCGAACAGAACGGTTTTTCAATTATTATGAACTGCAGAATGTTATCTACTGAATTTAAGAAATCTAAATTTTGTATAAAATACATACATTGTAATATACGTATTAATAGGTTCCAAATAAGACGAAACACATATTTTAAGTATATTACCGTTTCAGAAGAAAAATATGAAGCTTACAACAAATGGATTAAAAATACGAAAGAAAACTTTAACCCTGCTGATGGTATGCTCCTATGGTCGACACATCAGGATTATCTTGCAGCAATTCAGTTATGTTATCTAACGTCGATATTGCTAATAACCAATGTAATAACGTATTTTCGTATTATTATTCCATTTGTTTTTAGCTTAAAAATTGTATAACGTAATATACCTAAAAATATGCCGTCGCCTTAATGCAGAATTATGATCAGCCTAAAAAGCTAATTTTTCTGTAGACAATTTCTTTTATTACGGACGAAAATAATGGAGTATATAAGAATATAATATAATTTTAAATAAAAATGGACTAATAAAGTATTGTTAATCTGAAAGTCGTTAAATATGTATTTTGAGAAAAAAAAATGGACATAGGCATAGTTACGCAGCATTTCTGTACTATTTAAGTCCATAATATTGGATGTACAATATTTAATATAATCCACAAGAATAGTTATGACTATGTAAATAGCATGTTATGGATTAATGAAAATACATAACTATACTATCACCAGTATTAATTTAATTAGCGAACACTTGTATTGCAAAGAGTGCAAGTAGCAAAAATATTTAATTATATATTTAAATTGAAACTACATATATTAGTGTTTTGAACTTTAAGTAGTTAGCTTACGTACGAATCAGGTATATTACTTTTAATCAGGTTACATGATAGTAAAATAAACTAATACAACATTAACAGCCAAAATCCACGGTACTTTTAAAAAACTTAATTGATATTAATTAGTTTATTACTGTTGTAAATAAATTAATTAGAAATAAACACCCTAAATTTAGCAAAAAAACTCAAAAGGTAACAGTTTATTCACTATCATGCATATCCATCTACGAATTGTTGGGTTGTAAATGGGAGTTGTTTAAAATTACAGCTTTGGGAACAAAAAAATAGTTCCTAAATGATACTTACGTTTCATAAATCAGAAATTCGGTTTTTAAAAACAATCTGTATATCCAAAAACACAAATTTCAAAATTTCAAAAAACACAAAGAACCGAACTTGTTGAAAGCGAGAATAATAATGAATTGTGAATGCGGGCAATGGGCAAGACTCGATTCTTATCGGCGCCTCGCCAATATTCTTAGCTAAAGATGTGACCTCGATAGGAAGGAGACGAGCGGTACCATCGCTCTTTACCCCCTACCCCTAGATTACAGTGGTAATAAATGTTGTTGCAGGCATTCCATGCCTCGAAGTGGATACGTAACTCCTCCATCCTTTGACGGAAAATCATTTTGTCCTGATGGCTTATTTTTTGCATCAATTTCAAATATTGCAAATATAATTTCTTATATACTATATACAACAATCCAATACCAATAATAATATATAAGGTTATTGTCCAAATACTAGACATGTTTAAAGGTTTACTTAATTCTTCTATCTTAATGCTTTGTGCCTCAAGCAATTTTTGGGTTTCCAATAATTTCAGTTCAAGTGTTGACAGTTCTTAAATAAATATTATTTCGATTTAATTTCGTATTATTTTTTGTTAATTTAAATCTATTTAACTTTGGTAGATATATATCGTTAGTATCCAATTTAAAAGGTTTAGGTATATGATTTTATAATATCAATTTCTATGAAATATGTGGTATCTAAAATAAATATGTAGTTACCATGTATTTAACATTTTGTACAATATAATTACAGTATTGATGCGCCACTGTTAAATGTGGAATAATAGGAATCCATTTGCCATATAATATTTTTTGAACTTGAGTTGTAGCAGTTTTTATGGGTATTGGGAAGCAATTATCAATAATATTAGAATATATTAATAAATTAATTTCACGAGGTGGATACTCATTATTTTGTACAATATTTACGTCTCTACATAAGAATTTATTAGTTTACTTCTTGACACTTAGTGTCTGATATTACATAGTTATTTTCATTTAAAGCTACCTATTTACTCTTTGATATAATTTGGCGTAAGCGCCATGATTTCGTGAACTCTACCGCTGCATTATTATTATGATTTATTATGATTATCATTATCTTCACAAACCTTGTGAAATTCGGAACAACTGCTGACCCACAACAGTACAGAGTGACCATTCACAGGTATGTGAGCGAAATATATATATATATATATATATATATATATATATATATATATATATATATATATATATATATATATATATATATATATATATATATATATATATATATATATATATATAAATATATATATATATATTTATATATATTTATATATATATATATATATATATATATATATATATATATATATATATATATATATATATATATATATATATATATATATATATATATATATATATATATATATTTATATATATTTATATATATATATATATATATATATATATATATATATATATATATATATATATATATATATATATATATATATATATTCCAATGCATCGAGTGATTTAGACTCAGCGGATGAAGATGCGAGGACGATTTAGACGATTTAGACGATTTACACGAGCGGATTTAGACTCAGCGAGGACGATTTCATTCATCATCGAGTAGGCGACACGACAACATCGTTTATTAAATCGGCCGTCTTATTTGCTATTAGCCACCATATTATAAGCGTCATTTTCACGATTCTTCACCCTGTGTCTACATTCATAAAAAGTGAGTACTATCATAAACTGTACATTGCATATTACGTCCCACAAAGTACAAAATATAGTGCAATTCGTCTCAGGTATTCCAAATATTCCAAATATTTGCATATTGGGATACCAATTCAGCCGCTTATCAAGATATCTGTACCTTTTTATGTCTACAAACACTGCACCATATTAAACTAATACACGTCGGCGTTTCGCACACACGTCTCTCTAAATAAAATGCCACAATCTGAAACTATCGTAACATTAAAAGACGTATTAGAGGAAATAATTAAAACTAGATCTGAACTAGGACATTTAATAGAAGCAGCTGAGACTAGATCAGCCTTAAAAATAGAAGAGAACAGAAACAGGGTCAGTCAACTAGAGAAGGAAAATTTGTTACTTAAGGCAGAGATTGAGGCCTTACAAGAAGGCAATAAAAGGAACAATATAGTTATATTTGGTATAAAGGTGGAAAACAAGCAACTAACAGCGGATCTAATTTGTAGCGAAATTAAATCATTACTGGATGTCGAAATTAAGAAATCAGAAATAAATAATTTTTATAGCCTAGGGAAGTCGCAGAGCTGCCCCATAAAAGTAGAGTTGGTATCACACATACTTAAAAAAACTATAATTCAAAATCGTTACAAGCTGAAAGGAAAAAATGTAACAATATCTGACGATCTTACCCCACAGCAAAGACTAGAGAGGAAGATCTTAAGAAAACACTTGCTACTGGCAAAACAAGAAAACAAGCAAAATTGTTATATAAAAAAAAATGCATTGCACGTTGATGGAACTGTTTACGAAATCCGAGACCTAACAAATGCTCATACAGAATCGGAAGAAGCAACAAAGAGTGCGCCCGCCACACCTACTCCTTTAAGGCAACAAGCAAACATACAAGAGATTCTGCTGGAGGAAATCAATACATCAACACTTGCGACTCCAAAAAAATTTACTATTAAACACCCCGAGAAGAAACTTAGAAATCGCTCTATTTATTAAGTAAGTCAATTTGCAAGAAACAACCTAGCTTTAATCAGTATTTATCCTTATGTAACCAGTACTTTAGATGTCAAATTTTTATTTTTTTAATAAATACCAAGACAATTAAAAATATAATCAGAGTTGTTAAAACCAGATCCAACTAGTACTAACTAACGATAATTATTGATAACTTATTATATCTAGAGTAAATTTTATTTGTTTATTATTAAAATACATTTAAATTTACAAACCCTATACATATTCGAATTTTACCGCTAAGGCTATAGTCAATCATTCATTTCTGATTTATGTATCATTCTTGTAGTCTTACCATTTATTTATTAGTAACATGGATCAATATATCCGTGATTTCAATGCTGAAAATTATCATACCTGCGAAATAGAAGCTAATGATTATAAAATATTTATTGAAAACAAAAATAACAATAACCTTTCCATTTTTCACACCAACATAAGAAGTATTGCCAAAAATTTTGATGAATTCCAGGTATTTCTATCCCAATTTAGTGATTCGTTTGATGTTATTATCCTGACGGAAACCTGGAAGATTATAGATACTAACCTATATCATATAAATAATTATGAGGCTATCCATTATGGAAATCAATTTAACCAAAATGATGGTATTATTGTGTATATTAAAAAGGGTCTAAACTTTTCAAGTATGTCCCTAAAAATTAGTGAAATTAATGCAATAGAAATTAAAATAAAAAATAATAAACAAATTATAAATATTATTGGATTGTATAGGCCACCGTCAACATGCCCATTATTATTTACAGAGCATTTGTCGGCGTTGTTAAAAAATAAAAATGAAGAATATAATATTCTTATTGGTGACATGAACATTGATATACTCTCTAATAATTTAGAATATGCCACGGAATACCTTAATGTTCTAAGTGAAAATGGTTATATTCCCTTAATTAACAAACCTACCAGAGTATCCGTGCAATCTAAAACATGCATTGACCATATTTGTTTAAAAACACGTACCGAACAATTAGACAATATCTATGCCGCAATCATTAAAAGTAATATTACGGATCATTATTCTACTGGTCTTCTTTTAAAAAATATAAATAGTAAATGCAACATTGAAAATAGCATTTATAAAACTGTTAAAAAACTGGAAGACAGAACATTAGAGGTATTTTTAAAAAATGAAAACTGGAAAGAGGTATATGAAGCTAATGACGTTGAAATTTCCACAAAATTCTTTGTTGAGAGGTTTAAGGAACATATTAACAACTCCATCAGAATTACTGGAGTCAAAGAATATGTGAAGAGAAAGCCATGGATTACCAATGGAATTATTTCTTCTATGAAAATGAGAGATAAAAAATATCAGGAATATTTAAGAAACCCCGACAACGAAGGTAAAAAAAGAGAATATGCCATATATAGAAATAAAATTAATTCATTGGTAAAATTAACAAAAAATAAATACTTTCAACAAAAAATTGAGCAAAATAGTAATTCAGCGAAACATATTTGGGACACGTTAAATGAATGCTTAAATCGGAATCCCAATAAAAAAGACTCTATCAGTAATATTGTTTTGGAGAACTCCAAAGCAATTTATGATAAATTAGAAATCGCTAATAATTTTAATAAATACTTCACCGAAATAGGTGAAATATTAGCTAGTAAAATACAAGCTACAAACAATAATTATAGTTTGGAATCTAAAGGAAATTGCGTGTCACAGAAATCCATATTCTTGACTCCAACTAGTCCTGAAGAATTACATAATATCATCATTAATTCAAAAAATGGAAAAACACCGGGGATAGACCAAATTAGTAACGAAATTTTGAAAAAATGTGTTAATTTCATTATAGATCCTCTTTCTTACATAATAAATCAATGCTTACAATCAGGACAGGTACCATCTCACTTTAAAACTGCGATTATTAAACCTATTTTTAAAAATGGCGAAAAAACAAAAATGTCAAATTATAGACCCATATCGCTGGTTTCTGCATTAGCCAAAATATTTGAAAAGATAATAAAGTTGAGATTATGTAACTATATGGATAAAAATAAACTACTTAATGACATGCAATTTGGTTTTCGTGAAAACAAATCTACTCAAGATGCAATAACTAATCTAACTTATAAATTATATAATGCACTTGATCGCAGTAAACCAGCGCTATGTGTCTTCATAGACTTAGCTAAGGCTTTCGATACGGTAAGTCACAAACTTCTGTTACATAAATTAGAAAACTTTGGAATTCGTGGAAATGCCTTAGCCCTATTTCGTAACTATCTAACGAATAGGAAACAAAAGGTTGTAATTGACGGTGTTGATAGTGACGAAAGAACTGTAACTTGTGGGGTACCACAGGGTACAGTTCTAGGCCCTATCCTGTTTACAATATACATCAATGACTTACTTGCCTTACCTTCAGAAGGCAATATGATATCTTACGCAGATGATACTGCGATATTCTTCGAGGGTGTTAACTGGCAGGATTTACGATCTTCTGCATCAACGGACCTGAAAAAGATAAAAAAATGGCTTGATAATAACTTGCTTACATTAAATTGGGAGAAAACTAAATATTTGGCATTTACATCATATAAAAATAACTTACCTGATTTTAGTACAATACCACTGGATGACCGTGTAATCTCATCTACAACAAGTATTAAATACTTAGGGATAATGATTGACTGCCATCTAAGGTGGGACACTCAGATCAGCAGTATTATAAGAAAACTCAGACATTTAATATACAAATTCAAAATAGTTAAAGCGTTTTTAAATTTTAAACAATTGAAAATAATGTATTATGCTCTTGTTGAGTCGATATTTCAGTATGGTATAATAGCATGGGGAGGTGTAAGAAAAATATATTCAAAACCATTAGAAATTTTGCATAAAAAAATTATAAAGATAATTTTAAATAAAAACATAAGATTTTGTACGGATCAACTATACCGTGAGTCAAACATACTGGATTTAAGACAAATCTACGCTAAAGTGATACTAATATATCTCTACAAAAACAAGCACATTATACAACCTATAGATCATCTTTACTGCACTCGCCAAAAAACAAATGACCTCATTAAACTAGATGTAGCAAAAAAAGATATAGGCAAAAGACACTTTATTTATATTGGACAGAGATTGTATAATCATTTGCCTTCTAACATTAAAAATAGCGTAAATGTATTTATTTTTAAAAAATTGGTTAAGAAATGGTTGAGAGAGAACGAAAGATCTTTTATTGAAAGACTGATTTAATTAACCTAAGACACTAAATTTTGTAAAACTACTACTCTTTTTTTTTTCATTTTCTCTTTGCTCTTTCTTCTTCTATTTTTTAATTATTAGTTAATTTATCTGAATTGTATTGAGATGTATCCATCCATTCGCAAGTTTTTAACTTAAAATGGATGTAAATTTATATTTATTTTGTGAATTAATACAATAATTAAGGCTGACATCTTACTCCCTGTAATTTAAATTTTTTATTAAATAAATATATTATTATTATTATTATTATTATTATTATATATATATATATATATATATATATATATATATATATATATATATATATATATATATATATATATATATTCCAATGCATCGAGTGATTTAGACTCAGCGGATGAAGATGCGAGGACGATTCCGATTGTGCCGAAGAGGCGAATGTTTAAAATTGGATTTTTTTTGTGTAATGTTTTATATTAATCACACCTGTTAATTCAATAAAAAAACATAAAAAACTTTGCTATGAAAAATTATTTAGTACCATCATATCAATTCAGAAACTTAATCGCGCGTTATATTTGAAAAATAAAAACATAATATGATAATGATTTATGGAAGGTAATTTTTAATAATGTAATATATGTAAAAAAATCATTTTCAGAGAAGAATCGTGTAACCTCTTGCTATTAAAAATGGTGCAAAAATAATAATGAATGCAGCAGCGGTAGACGACTCGAAATCATGGCGCGTACGCGCTGGGTTCCAACCGATCTGCAAGGGTCTTAATACCGATATTTTGATCTGCCAATTTAAATGTACGTTGAAAATAGATGAAATAATAACATATTAAAATTTGACACAACTAAATAATAAAAATTTCATCGTGCACACGACACGTTTGATGGTGTCTGCCACCCTTTTAATACCATCCAATCGATCTGCCAATGCTATCGTAAGGTTTGTAGGCTCACAGACAAAGATTATACAGTCACAGCCTTAACTAAATAATAATTTTGCCGACTATTTTTTACAAATTGAGGGGTGCTCTGCCACGCTCCGATACCGCCATCAGGGATTATATCTTATAGAGGACACTTATGCATGCCTCCCACAACATTCTCTCAAAAAATAGGCCTAACTAAATAATTACTGAAAAATGTCAACAGCTCTCCTACTATTAATATTCGAGAGAATTTCTTTTATTTCTTTAAGTAAGTTACTTGGTATAACCAAAGAATTGTGTAGTGTATTTATTTTTGCAAATGATATCGCTACTTCAATTTTATTAATCGTATCATAAATTGTTTGGAAGATGAAATTTATTTGATTTAATATTGTTTGTTTTAAAACACACTTGAAGCTTTCAGTTTATTGCTTAGATATTATCATAATAGTAATATCTATTTGGCTTATTTTGGATCCTAAAAGTATTTCATTACGAGATAAGTTTGCAGCTATTTCATTAAAATTTGTTATTGAGGGATTGAATAAAGTTATTTGTAATTTAATAATAAATTTTGCTTTTGTTGATTATCTTGAGGTTGACTAATTTGTTGGTCATATTTTTCTACGTCTGCGGAGTAACTGCTCTATTAAGCACTTGATTATTGAACCTGCTAAGTTTATTAGCCCTCTCTTCGAACGATAACTTGGATTTAATTGACTTATTTGTTCCGAGATTTTATTTGCTAAATTTTCTATGATATTAAGATAATTATGGTATTATTTATAGTGGACCTCAGTTAATGTTGACTTATTGTTAATTTCATAAAACTTATTCTGAGTTTCTAAAAATTCTTTACGTATAGGATCACCATTGAATATTTTTATGAATATCCATTGATCGTTGACAAACTGAGTACTACCTAAACGTAGTGGGAGAAAACCTGGGTTGCCTTCTATTTTTACGAATTTTGGAGGGTCTCGCTTTTCTAATTGGATGAACCTGAGTCTGAAACAATAGGTTTCTTAAGTATTTTTTATGAAATTATTATAAATCGGTTTCCTGTGTTTTATCATTTTGATTGATTTTTTTTCTGCTGATATTTTTATCAGTATACCTAGGCACTCTTATATAGAGTTTAGTTTATTTTAAATCGTTATTAGTTACTCTTCTTATAGTATTTTTTCAATAATTTTTGTTTATGAATATATGCAAGAATCAGTATAGGACTAGGTTTAAAGTTTATAACTAGGTTTAAACGATCTGTTAAACTTGTATGTTCAAATGTAGATTCTTAAGTTGTATCGCTCGTCGCTGAATGTATAGAGCTGTTATAGGGATGCTCTTATTTCCTGTAACAGCTCTATAT
>CAXKVY010002736.1:0-17500 GCA_964058915.1 Tetropium fuscum
TGTGCATAATTCGAGAAAACCAAAATAGGCGGTATTTCTGCATTCAAGAAAACCCATAAGTAATATTAATAATAATAATAATGTTTATTATTCTAACAGGTAGAAAACCAATTACAGGAATAAGCACTTTAATAGCTATTTATGTAACCAGTTGGGAAGAGTACTATTTTGTGTAACGAGCAGATTTCTGCGAGCGCTAGCGAGTTCCGCAAAAGGATGTGAGTTACACAAAATAGTGTTTCACACAAGATTTTTTTCTACTTTTCACCAATTTTATATTTTATGAGAAGAAAACTCTGAATTTTATACGTTTAAACAAAATCCAGTAGGTTGTAACGGTGTGACAGCTTGTCAGGTCTAAATAACCTAAAATTTAAAATTAAAAAATTTACTTTTCGTAACTGTAAATTTTTACTTTTCGTAACTGGTTGTGAAAGGTAAGACGTTTCCTAACGTCAAAGAGTTTTGAAAAGTGTCACTTTAAATGTCAAAATTACAAAAATTAATGTTATAATTTGCATAATTAAGGGCCATTTAAGGTGCATCTATACCTACAGTTTTGCGACTTAATAAATAGCACGAAAACTAATTTATGTTATAAAAAACTAATTACATTAAACATGTTGTAAAATATTGTAGAATCCTGGACTTGCCCTCTATTATCTAATACTTCCGCAACATATCGGGAAGATTTAATACCTTTAAGTATAAAGATTTGACATCAATTGGAATTCCCAATGGAAATTATATGGTCAAAATTGATGAAAATCCTCAATATATTATATAGTATATAATATAGATATTCTATAATTATATGACATAGAATATCAATACAGAATATTATATATGCAGTTGCACTAGATACTGTCACTAGTGTCACTGATACTACGTGCTACGGTGGCTGTTACGCCACTTAGCCACTTTCTCACTCAACAAATTATAAAACCGTGCGGTTGCTGAAATTCTTACCCCGGCATTCCTAAAACACCTAGTGCTAGAGATAAAGGCAGATTACCAATATTTGGTACTAACACTGGAGCAGCACCCTTTGGTGGAGCCTTTCCATCTAAAATTGTATGTGTCCTCCAACCAGCATAAGATACAGCATGTTGTCCCACCGGGTATTTGGGATTCTTGCTGTCTATTATTCTAAAAAGAAATCGAGCAAATAAGCATTTAACGTGTACTGCATGACAAAACTGTGATTCTTACTTTCCAACTTGTCCTCCTATAAATGGGTCTCCTATCTTTAAAGACGGCGCATATGCTCTCATGTATGGATCAACACTGAGGTAAACTGCTTCAACAAGGAATTCTGTAAATAAAATGTCAACTTTATATTAATCAAAAATATTTTTTTACAAACATAAATGATAATACATACATACACATGTAAACAGATAATAACAAACAATACATATAAACAGATACAGACATAAATTATAATGTTTTAAATGGTGGTAATATAAAATAAGTAAAAGAAACAAGGTATTTAGGTATCATAGTAGATAAACATCTGAGCGAGTTATTTCGTTTGTGGAGATCTAACGAGCCATATGGTCAAATATGGTACACAATATTTTTGAATTAAGTATTGCTTATGGAACAAAAATTACTGGCTAAATTTTAAATTGATAGTGACCCCATTTTACTGTACTTACCTAAGTAAAATTTCATTTGATTTTTTATATTATTTATACCGTTTAAATTTTTTAAATCAAATCTAGAGGCTAAATGCTAATGCTAAAATAAAATAAGTATTAAGATGTACATATCGTAGGGACGTATTTATTATTACGGTAATTCTTTAAGATACATCCTAAGATAGCTCTAAAATAATTCTTTGCATTAAATGTAAAGTAGGTAAATTTATATAGTAAATCTATTATACACTGGTTCCGAAATAGTGTGGAGTGATTCATCACCAGCATATGGACGGCTCAGGGACATGAGGGGCGAGGGGAACGAAATTCCATAGGCGTATCATTTTGGAGGGGCCAGAATAAAAAAACTAAGTTATTAACATTGTTTCTGTGTACTTGTGATGGGTTTTTTATTATCTTAAGAAAAACACTGTTATTATTAGATGGTTCTAAAAATGTGTGATATGTATACTCTATACTCTTCATGGTAATCTCCTGTTCGCCGCGATTCAAACACATTTAAACCATTTTCCAGAAATCCTGATGCACTCGCAATTACGATATGCGTAATTATCAGCCGTCATCCTTTTCCAGATGGTGCTTTGAGTCCTGTAGATTATCCTTCTAAAAATGCCTGTCTTCTATTACTAATATCGCAGTCCTGCCATACTTTTGAAACGGCCTATGCCCTTCGTTTACCCAAGTCTCGTCTAAATAATAAATTTTTCTGTCAGACATCCGATAATCTTGCATATTTTCGAAATATTTTCTTCGCCATGAAACAATTTCGTGTTTGTCAATAAGAAGACTTTTCCGATTTCGTTTTATCTGACGAAAATTTCATCTCGTGCATAGTTCTCGAAAGAACTTTCCGAGATAACTTGGGTAAAGATTGATCGTCAGAAATAGCAAGTGAAATTATCTTCAATGTCGGATTCTCATTTTTAAAAAAGAAACCATGGATAATCCGGCGAATTGCGTATTTAACATCTTCATCCACGTCAATTTTCTGTCTGCCACGAGTTTCCGTTTTCTTCTTTTTTGCAATGGGTTCCTCATCTGTAATTGGACGAAACACACTATTCACACAGACTTTTGTCAACGAAACGCATATATCAACTACCTCAGTTTTAGTGATTCCAGAATACCCTTCCAACATTCCTTCGTGGACATTTCAGTTCTCCTTCTGTCAAATTAGGTCTCTTACGATATGAATTATTGATTTTAGAACCACTACTACTCGCATTCGTCGCTTCCATCGTATAAAAACACAACACTCGCGTATAACACAATATTATAATTAATTTATATCGCGAATCAACCGTGAAACACAATGAAACGCCACTGTCGCCAAAACATGCATGAAACAGCGCATGTGTAAATATATCCACCGAAATCCCGCGTCTTTGCCTCTAACCAATGAAATATCATTTAATTTAGAACCGCCTAAAACTCACCAATAAAAACACGTTGCATTTGCTATAGCGGCGCACCTAGCGCTAGACCCGGTTACTAATGAGTTCTGCCCATAATTTCTATAGAGTGTACACAAATTTGCACACTTATAGGCAGACCGTTCAATTATAATTGCGGTGTGATATTATGCATGAATCACTCCACACTATTTCGGAACCAGGGTATAGATAAAAATATCACAGAGGAAAGATGTCACACATTGACTTGTTGGCGTCTTGCATGACTATGATTTTATATCATAGGTATATATTACCCAAAATAATTCGAAATATGTCTATTTGTATTTTTTTAGCATATAGATGCATTATTATTAAAAAGTATGGTGTAAAAATTGTACAGTATATCACCGATATAAAAGAAATTTAAAAAAACGTTAAAGTTTATCATCACACGCGTCAACTCGCTACTCAAAGCAAAATGCTACTTCGTTGAACACATGCAGCCCTTTTCAACCGACTTTAAAAAGGAGGAGGTTCTCAATTCTACTGCATTTTTTTTGTGTGTTCGTTAACTCATTTATAAATCAATTTTAAAATTCTTTTTTTTATTGGAAAATGGGTGTTTTCGAGAGGGTCCCATTTTAGTTTTATGAGCATTGGACCTTCCATTCCGAAGACATACTGGGGAACTCACGAGATATGCCAGGAGAAATGGCGAATGCGCCGGTCACTAGCCTAATTTCTAGGTATTTAAATTAACCCAAAAAATATTTTCTATCGGATAAAATTGTGAAGCTGAAAACCATTCTCGAGTCAACTTAATGAACATAAAAATCAGTCCAGCCGTTTAAGTGGAGTTCAATGACAACGGACGGACAGAAGAAATATATATATATATATATATATATATATATATATATATATATTATATATATATTATTTATATATATATATATATTATATATATATATTATATATATATATATATATATATATATATATATATATATATATATATATATATATATATATATATATATATATATATATATATATATATATATATATATATATATATATATATATATATATATATATATATATATATATATATATATATATATATATATATATATATATATATAAAATATATAAAGACGATATTTACCTGTTATGTATCTGGACGTATATACGGAAATGAATAATTTAGAAGTTGTACAAGTTTTTTCGCCTTTATTGAGGCTCTTCAGAGTGATGATTGACGATTTATTTAATTGGTAATTTATACTTGAATTTACTATCAATACCTACCATTCTCACAATGACACTTTTACGGGACATTAATTATGACAGAGAACTCACATCCTAGAAGACGGAAGACGACTACCTAGTCTACTACTTATAATTGTTCTTCCTGAACATATTGAGATATATATATTAAAATACACTAAAAAGTAAAAAATAAAATATTTTTAACAAATAAACGAAACCAACTTCAATAAAATCTAAAAAGATGCACTAAAAAGTACAAAATAATTACGTTATTCTACTACTATTACTACTTAGAATATAATCAATTTGTTAGGCCAATCAATTTATTAGAATACCAGCAATTTATTATACAGTTTTTGTTATTTTTGGAGACGCTGTCAGCCAAGATTTACAAATGTATAAGGAAGTGCGTCGGCTGGCGCCGATTCCAAAAATAACAACAAATGTATCATTATCTTTAGCTAACATGCGAAGTGCTTCGAGTGCTCTTTATCTAACATTCAAGACTGTCGGCTTCCTGTGATATTTTTTTCTTTCTTATATTTAAGAGATGCACTGTACCTATATATACTTCTCATCATACTTCTCTGATAAAGATTTGAGACATGACAAAATAACAAATAATGTGATAATATCTTTATCTTGCATAGGATACTTAACCCTTGGCTCTATAATTTAGTGTTTGAAGTTGGTTGAAAACCATTCATGAATTTTAAGTAGATATTATTATATAACTGTTGATTGAAATAATAGAGATAATAGGCGATCATGCGTACGGGGTAAGTATTCCAAAATTCTCCGTAGACGCGATTCTCGGGTTAAAACCCTAGAATATCCATTTTAACAACCCTGGAATAAGCCTTTCCGATTATATATTTCAATTCTATATTATGTAAAAGTGAAGAAAACATTTAACCAAGACTACTTTTATAAAATAAGTATACCGTGCCGGCCCTTTGAAAGTGACGACTCTAATAAGAAAATTGTCTATAATTGGCCTTTGTGAAGCTGACTTGAAAATGTCAGATTCAAATCAGCTGTCATTAAGTTAAATTTAATGTGCATACTGCTAGTTTTATTGAGTAAATCCAAAATAGGTAGCAAATTATTTATTATTGAAATGAAAACTTATTTAGGCGCGCTCTGCACTTATTTTTGTGGGTGTTAAATGAGACTGGGCCGTCACGGATCACGGTCGCTTAAGTGCGCTTTTAAAGAATTTCAGAGACCCTTGTGGTAGAAACAGTTTATACAACCTCCTTCGTTAGTGCGGCATTGAGTACACGCCCAAAACCCCGGCAAATCCGTAAAAAAATCAAATTCAAAAATTTTTGACGTACATGTCACTTCCTGACACTGGACCTACAAAAATCTGAAAACCTGAAAACAGCACCACAATTGAACATGTGTGCAAACTTGCAAAGAAGAGAGGTATCACTGAGCAAGGTACGTTCTTCACCCACCCTTCAACAACCAAGAAACTAAACATCACAGCTACAAAATCCGCTGCGGAAATAAAAACGCAAAACAAGTTCCAAAGCCTGAACACGGGAGGCAAAACCAACGATAACCAAATACCTGAGACTCCCACCGGCCAAACTAGCAAAGATACGGAGCCCGAAGAAGGAGGAATCGAGCCAAAAGAAGTCAAACCGCCCGCAATCATTGTTCATGGGGCCTTCGACAACCACAAGCGGATGACAGAATACTTAAAAATCAACCTGAAATGCAAATTTCACTGGAAACAAGCAATCAATACGACCATTTTATATACTGAAACGTTAGAAGACTGGCACACATCCATGGAAACTTTTAAACGAGGCAATCTAGCATATCATACATACACCCCCAAAAGCATTCGTCCTGCGAGGACTCCATCAAGACGGTATAAGTACAGAAGATATTAAAACCGAATTGGAACAAGGCTACCAGTTGAGCAAGATAACAGCAATATACAAGATGAGTCGTACAAAATACAAGTTATATGGTAGTAACCGACAATACTGTAACGCTGAAACATCTACAAAAAACAGTGAAGTTCATCGAGTACAATGGCGTCCGATGGGAGCGCCATCGGAGCGCCATAACAAAATAATTATCCAGGACAGGACGGTTACAGTATATATTTTAAAATTCGAAAATTAGAAGTTTTCACTTCTATCGTGTGGTCAGAAGCACACACGCAAAATTTTTTCCAATATACTAAAATATATTATACATTCAAACGGCCATTCATTCGCTGTCACTGAGATCTGATAACGATTATAACGAAAAATTTTTCTTTTTGTCCCAACACCATTTTTGTCTATAACACTGCAATCTATTATGTGGCATTGATAAAAATTAATGTTCTTGTGTAATCCTCAGTGATCCTATGCGTTTTCAATTGCCTCTTCAAAAGTCCCTGGGCGGTCGAAGCTCGACCGAAGTTTCTGTCGCAGATTTAAAAAAATATATATATCCAGACGTTCTCGATAGGATTGAGGTCGGGGGACTTTGAGGGCCAAGGTATACATTCATGTTGTTATCAATGAACAATTTTGACACAACTCTTGAGGTGTGAATTGAATAATTGCAAAGTGAAATTCTGAGGATGCAATATGATCACGGATGGCAGCATAACATTTTCCATTATGCGCATAGCCGAGTCCAGTGAAGCGCTCTTCGATCCATCCATTCATCTTCCATTCAACAAACACATGGTCCTGAACAGCTTATTTAAGCCCAAAAAGTGTTCTGTGGGTTTTACATTATATAAGGCTCCGATTATCTTGAATTCTCCGGTCGGTAGACACGGACAGAACGATCGGAGCAACACTGAAAGCTTTTCTGTTACCACCGTTACTGCGGTGTCAAAAGGATTTCTTCTTAGGTGGTAAAGGAATAGATAATCTTCTTCAACGGTGCTTATGGCGCGCGCTGCCTCAGTTTTCAGTTCTTGTGCTAAAATATGCTGTAGTCCGCACTCTATCTGAGTTTCTAAAACTGAAAAGGACACTGGACACCTTACTCTCGATTTTTTGAGAATATTGTATATGTAATTCAATATTTTCTAGCATATAGCTGGGAAAAGTAGTTGTTTTAATAGATTCTACAAGATTTTACGAATTTTAAAGTTTAACAAGTTTAACATCTTCTGGATAAATATATGCCTAATGCTTTTACATATAATATGTTCAAATAGAAGAAATATAAATAGTAGAGTAGATTTGTATTTTCTATGAATTAAAGTTCCGTCTTAACTAATGTCACATAAAGTATATATATATATATATATATATATATATATATATATATATATATATATATATATATATATATATATATATATATATATATATATATATATATATATATACTTTATCATATATATATATATATATATATATATATATATATATATATATATATATATATATATATATATATATATATATATATATATATATATATATATATATATATATATATATATATATATATATATATAAACTATCGGACATAAAAAGTGGCGCACCTAGATTTTGTCCCAAATTTGATGTTCAATAACTTTTAAACCAGCCTATCGATTTTGATAACTTTTTTTGTTTGAAAGGGCGATTCTTACGGATGACTATTTTGTAATTGGCTTTCCATAAAAAATTTATTTTTTAATATGTACAGCCTTTAAAAACCGATTATGATTTTGACACGAAATTTTAATGTCGCTGTGGAGTGAAATTTTATTTGTATTGAATTCTTAGGTTGGTCACGGTGTTTACCATTCTTTTTTCAATATTCTCTTTTTTTAATCACCTCTCTAGCCCCTTCAGCAACGAAGATGCGACATTTTTGATGAAACGGTGTTATTAAGTTTGATATTTAACAAGGAGGCTATGGTAACGGTTAACACTGAAACGTCAAAAGATTCAGTTGAAATTCTCGTGAAAAAAAAATTCAGTTAATGTTCTAAAAGAAAATGCCAGTGCGAATTAGTCCAATTCAAGTAGCTAGAGTTGTGGCTTTGGTAGAAGATGGAAGGAGTAAAAGATATGCAGCTTGTATTGTTGGTTTACCAGAAACAACTGTCCGAAGAGCGATCCAGCGCTACCGAGAAACGGGCCAATACAGCAGACGTCCAGGTTCCGGTAGTTCCAGGATTATGCAAAATATTGACGATCGATTTATTGGTCTGCAAATATGGAGGAATCCCTATCAAACAGCTGTGATCACAAACCGAAATTTAAGAAACGCACGAGGAACAGTTGTGTCAGATCGAACAATTTGTCGGAGATTCAGGAGTTTCTCGGTTTTATCGCACGAAGAACTGCTATTGGAATACGATTACTTCGACGACATCGAGTAGCTCGTTTGGATTTTGCTCGAATTCATCTTGTTTGGAATGAGTTGCAATGGTCTCAAGTTTTATTCACTGACGAATCAAGATTCATGTTGAGATCAGTAGACGGGCATCGGGGGGTTTGGAGAAGCCGTGGGGAAAGATACGAGGATGGTATATTCAGTGAAAGGGAGAGTTTTGGCGGTGGTTCACTAATGGTATGGGGTGGTATTACCAGCGATGCCCGTACAGAATTATTTGTGTTTCCACCACGGCAATCTCTAAATGCAGTTAGATACCTAGCACATTACATTGGCGAAGAATTCCTCTTAATGCAAGATAATGCACGACCGCATACAGCAATGATAACACAATTTTTAAACGATGTCGGAATTAATCGTATGCCGTGGCCCGCTAAAAGCCCTGATATGAATCCCATTGTGCATTTATGGGATGAATTGGGACAACGTGTTAGTAGACGCAACCCAGAGAATCTGAATAAATTGGGGATTGCTCTTACAGAAGAATGGAACAATATCCCTCAAATCACTATCACAAATTTGATTGAAAGCATGCCTAGGCGTATGGAAGCTGTTATAGCAGCCAGAGGAGGAAATACTCGTTATTAGTTAGTTTGTTGTTCAGTTATTTTTTAAGTTTATTGTTTTAATCATTGATAATTACAGTCGTTTTACTAAAATGTCGAATAATTCTTTGTTTGTTATTTCTTTTTGGTGTTGTTTGTACTTGTAAGTAACAATTATTTCAGCATCCGTAATCGAAAACGCTAAACATTTCTTAAACGATGAACTTTTTAGACATTTTCAGCTCCACGGCCTCCTTGTTGAATATCAAACTTAATAACACCGTTTCATCTACAATGTCGCATCACATATAGATATATGTGTATATAAGATATACACACACACACACATATATATATATATATATATATATATATATATATATATATATATATATATATATATATATATATATATATATATATATATATATATATATATATATATATATATATATATATATATATATATATATATATATATATATATATATAAAGGGTCCGCCAATAGGGACGCTCGATCTTTGACAGCTCATGGCGGCCATGTTGTTTGTGGTGGAGTTGGCAAACGTAGTTGTTATTATTCAGTGTATCTTCACAAATCACCATGAACCAATTCAGCCGCGAGCAACATGTGCAAATCGTCAAACTTATTACGAAAATCATTCATCGGTTCGAGCAACGTTCCGCGCGCTCCGCCAATTTTACGGTGCAATTGATCGTCCTGCTGAGTCGACTATCCGTCGTTTGATTAACAAATTCGAGGCAACCGGTTCGGTGAACAATCAGCCAACACCGACGCGTCGTCGAAACGTCCGATCTGCCCAGAATGTCGCCGCTGTGCGCGATAGTGTGCGTGAAAATCCGCGACAGTCAATTTCACGTCGCGCACAGGAACTCCGCCTTTCGGAAACATCACTTCGCCGAATCTTGCATCTGGATTTGGGCATCTTCGCTGATGGGGCTTTAGATCAGTTGGAAGTCGACCCCGATTTTGGTCGCAAAATCATCTTCAGCGATGAGGCACATTTTTGGTTAAATGGGAATGTCAACAAGCAGAATTGCCGTTATTGGGCCGAGAACAATCCACAGGAGGTCCACCAGGTCGCAATGCACCCAGCAAAGGTAACTGTTTGGTGGATTTTGGGCCGGAGGCATCATCGGGCCGTATTTCTTCGAGAACGACGATGGTGTGTCCATCACGGTAAACGGCGAACGATACAGATCCATGATAACGAACTTTTTCTGTCATGAAATCGACAATATGGATGTCGAGGATATGTGGTTTCAGCAGGACGGCGCTACGAGCCACACAGCGCGCGCCACAATGGATCTTCTGCACGAGCGCTTCGGAGGAATGGTTATCTCGCGCGGAGGCGACATCAACTGGCCACCGAGATCGTGCGATTTAACCCCACTAGACTATTTCTTGTGGGGTTTTCTTAAATCACAGGTCTACGCAAACCAACCACAAAACACTGATGCCCTCAAAGTCAACATACGCCACGCCATCGATGAAATACAGCCCGATTTGTGCGCCAGAGTCATTGAAAATTGGACTTCTCGTATGCGCGCCACCCAGCGAAGCCGAGGTGGACATTTGACCGATATTATTTTCCATACATAATGCCTTCGAATACTCTTTCAAACAAAAAATAAATTTCATTTATACCTCTCACACAACTTGCTTTATTTCATTTTAAAGATCGAGCGCGCTTATTGGCGGACCCTATATATATATATATATATATATATATATATATATATATATATATATATATATATATATATATATATATATATATATATATATATATATATATATATATATATATATATATATATATATATATATATATATATATATATATATATATATATATATATATATATATATATATATATATATATATATATATATATATATATATATATATATATATATATATATATATATATATATATATATATATATATATATATATATATATATATATATATATATATATATATATATATATATATATATATATATATATATATATATATATATATATATATATATATATATATATATATATATATATATATATATATATATATATATATATATATATATATATATATATATATATATATATATATATATATATATATATATATATATATATATATATATATATATATATATATATATATATATATATATATATATATATATATATATATATATATATATATATATATATATATATATATATATATATATATATATATATATATATATATATATATATATATATATATATATATATATATATATATATATATATATATATATATATATATATATATATATATATATATATATATATATATAATTTCAAATAAAATATATAAAAACTGAGCTTTATATTTTAACGAATTTGAGGTGGAATTTTATACACTTTGCTACCTGTTAGTTTTCAAAGCCACCGTGATCCAAACTTCATAGTCGGGGATCGTTTTTACCTCTATTAGGGACATAGTCGAAGAAATTTTGAGGTTTTATAACATAGCGAAGGTCTGATTGTCGCGGGCTCTTAGACTACTGACTATATATAGGGTTACCTACATCAGAGGTCCCACACTGCATATCTTAACAGTATTCCACAATTTTATTAACATTTTTAAGGATGCGCAGAGTTCCTAAACTTTAATAAAACAGTTATATTATAAATGTATTAGAGTGTAAATATTTTATAATTGTTAGAATAGAATGTATATAACTGTTATTGCAACACTGGTATAATTTGCTTATAAAATAATTCATTTTTGTAGCTACTCTATCGTTAATTTAATAGTGACCACGTTATAAAACATTTACATAGGTAACAGTTTTTTTGTTAAGTAGGTACCTATTTTATAATTTTGTTGTAGAGACGTTTTAAGATAAAATTATGAAATGATTTAATTATAGAAAGCAAATAAATGCAAATGAAAGAAACTTTAAAAAATACGACGAAATGTCGCTTTTAGGCAGCAGCTTATAAAACAATCATTTGATAATACTAATTTTATTTTACTTAATTAATTTATAATAAATTACAACCGATTATTGCAAGCACCTACCTCCATTTTTAATTGGCGGTAACTCCTCCTCTACTAGCTTCAAATCACCTTCTTTAGGAAATCCATCAAACTGTTTCTGAAAAATAAAAATCTTGGCCTTAACCATTTCTAACAACTACAATACTATAATTTTTGTTAAATGCAATAATAATACAACTACTATTATATCTAAATGACTAAGCATATGCTTAATACTTAATAACAGCTTGATGAGATTCCCTTATCATTTTTTTTATTTTTAAATTCAAGATTATATTACGATCATAGTCCGCTGATATCTTTATATATATATATGGATGATATATAGGTACTAGGTATAGATCACAGATCTATGAGGTCTGTGGTATAGATGGTACATTTTAACTTTTAATTTATGCATTTTCATTTATGCAACTCTTGGTTTTATATGGATATGTAACTCTTGGTTTTATAAGTCTATTATTCTGATTTTTAAATTAATTACCAAATCACCCACCTTAGTTGCATGGTTCAGCGATGGTTGGAGAAATTTCAGACGACGCCGACGGGCCAATCTTGGGTCCATGCTAGCAGGATAGTATATTAATACAGAACAGAAATAGGTAGTACAATTATTAATTATATCGCCCTCTTTCTATATAGTTAATAATTCTACTATTTCTGTTCTGTATTTATATAGTATATATCATATGTGGAGGTATATGTGATGGATGTATTTATAGTTTTACCAATGTCAGAGAGAATATAACTAGTATACTACTTCTGTGACCAAGCCATGAAAATGACAATCCAAAAATACTCTTGAGAAATCAACTAGTACTCCTTAGGAGACCTTAGACTTATCTTAATTATTTGGTTAGTTTTCGGACTCTGTGACAAAATTCCTGTAATGAGGGTAACTTAACAATCTAAAAATATTCTTGGGAAACTAACTGGTTCACTTTGTGAAACCTTATGTCATGTACACGTATCTTTATTATCAGGCCAGTCCTCGATCCTGCGGCCAAAGTAAATGTGTTTTAACACATTTACATTTTAACACGTTTTAACACATTACAGGAATTTTGTCACAGAGTCCGATAACTAACCAAATAAATAAGATAAGTCTAAGGTCTCCTAAGGAGTACCAGTTGGTTTCGCAAGAGTATTTGTCATTTATTTAGAATTTAGATTTACATAGAATTTGGATTGTCATTTATACAATAGAAGATATTTATAGAATTATTTATTAGAATATTTATAGAATTATATTTCCCTTGCCCTAAAAGGCAAGGGAAATATAATTGTATCGTCTGTCTCAATGGATTAAGTAAAAAAAAATCAGAAGCTGTGCGAATACAACTCGTAACTTATTGAAGGCATACCCTTTACCTGCTAGGCTAATACCGCTCTGGCAAGTGCCTGATGAACTAAATATTTGAATTTTATGTTGAAGCATACTCATAGCTATATGGATTGTAACCACTGACCACTGTAGTATGTAAGTCTCAATGCAGCAGCCAATTTGAAACTCCTGTGAGACTCTAAATAAAATTGTCTTTTGGGTTGTAATATCTCATTGATATAATATATGAAAAGAAAACCGTTTCCTAATGGGATGTGGCGCCACCTATTTAGCAGTTGCTAAAACTGTAAAATAGCGAGCAACTGCACGCCGCAAGTGGGTTTATATAGTGCATTGAGATGCATGGCGGTAAACTAGGTACTTATCTAAAAAATAAATATTTCTTGGACCATAATCTCAGAAATATTATAAAATATAGGTAGTAATTGAAATTGTACTATATGGTTTTTTATCAAGATATCACTAATAACTGGTTATAATTTGTAACATTTTTGCGCGGTTGGTTAAGAGCGTAAAGGAAGTTCTTCTGAAAAGCTTCCACTTCAATTCTATAATAAAATGCTCTCATAGTAACACAAAATAATAATTAGATTTACAATTCATTACTCTGCACATATGACTGTAATTCTGTTTTTGTGGCTTCGGTGGCGGTCTAAGCAGATGATGGAAAATCACCCTCTTAAAACAACCACCTTCCCTTTCGCTATATATGCCAGAGAAAATTGAATTACATAACAGAATGCCTACCTTTCAAAGTAAAAATAAAAAATTTTGCTCGCCATGTTTTTATTTCTGTAGAAATTGAAACAAAACACTCTAGAAGTTCCTATTTATAAATCCTTAGGAGCAGCTCACAATTTAAAATGTTTTGTATTTCAGTATTTGCTATACAAAACATTGTAAATCATAGAACAGCTTTTGAGGATTTCTAATAAGAATGAAAGAACTTGCATTGTTGAACCGCTTCTGACAATTTCTAATAAAAATGACAGAACGGGCACAACTTTTTCAGTCTGGTTTTTGGTTATTCAGTCAAAATTCAGTCAAAAGTGTCCCAATTAGGATTGGCATATATTGGATTATATATATTGGATTATATATATATATATATATATATATATATATATATATATATATATATATATATATATATATATATATATATATATATATATATATATATATATATATATATATATATATATATATATATATATATATATATATATATATATATTCTCCCTCCCTCGAATATTATCAAAGATTATTCAAGTTTCCCTATTTTTCTCCCGTCAGATTTAATCCGCAGTAAAATCTAAAATGACCACACAACTATGATAATTGAGTCAAGCACCTTAAGAAAAAAAATTAAATAAAAATCATTTTTAAAGAAACGCGCTATTTCCTTTCAAATGTGTACGGCCAAAGAAGTTGATGAAAAACTGCGAGTATATTAACAATATCTTAATATATAAGTATATATAAATTTTAAATTCATTATTACATACCTAAATAAACGTGGATGTATTCACGATTTCTTTGAAAAATCAACTAAGCAAAAAAATACTTGCTCTGATAATGTGGATGGAATAAGAATACATTGAACAAAATAGGTTGACTTTTTCTATATGAACATTATACTATTAGCATGTGTTTTGTGATTTCTTTAGCCTAAGTACAAGATTAAGTTTACGTGAACATATTGTGTAGGAATATCGGAATATAGATTTTAGTAGGTAAATAAAACAAAATGCAAGTAGGCCAAATTTTTAGTATATTTCGGTATATTTGGAATGTATTTGTGGTTTCCACTTTCAACAGTTGTCACAGTAAAAGAAAAATAATGAAACAATTAAATAAAATAAAATCTTTATTTTTTATACTATCGTAGCACAAACGTAACTTTGTAAATGTTTATAAACTAAAGTAAAAAGTTATACCCAGGAAGCCAGAGAGGTTGCTCGGCTTAATAGGAATATTTTAGAATAAAAGATGGCATTATTTCCAAAATAGCTGCCAAATTTGTGACAAAAAATTCAAAATTTTACTATTTTAAAAATTGATCTTAAATCTACAAAACCGTTTTCTCGTACTTAAAAAAAAAGTATTAATAAAGAAAAAACCTATTGAATAGAGAATGGTTATTACAAAATTAGGATCACACTATTAGGATCGACTTGTTCCTGGGAAAAATGGCTGAAAATTGATATACAGAGAAATGTTGCAAAATATCTGATTTCTGGAATTCTTTCTACAATACAAATACAAAAAAAACTTTATGCATATGCCTGGAAATGCTACCTAGAGGAGCTATGGCTCATTGGATATATTATCCAAAAAAGCACTATGTATTAAAAAATTAAGTGCCTATTCAAAATTAAATATTCACTATTCAAAGACTTTCCTCTGACGCGCAAGATTTAGATAGATAAAGAACTGATCGACTTCAATGCATTGTATTGTTAAATAAACTGTTAAATATCAAATTTCATTAATAATCGAGATAAGTGTAGGTACTTAGAGACCAAATTTACAGAGTTCTTTTTCGGGTATCACATTCGAGAGCTTCTTGTTTATAAAGAATTTCCAGTATAGTAATTTTGACTCCATTTTTCTCAGGAATCTTGGGTCTGCACGAGTAATCTCCCTGACTATTAAAAAGAAAATATTTTTTTCTTCCTCTTTAAAAAGCATTAATGGGAATGGTAGAAAGCATTAATAGGATGGCATTGATACACACTATTATTTGTACTTTTTTTTTGGACAGTATAAATTTCGAACGCCTTCCGATTTAAACAATTTTTAGTGTTTTTTTTAATTATTGTTGAAACAATCGAAAAAAGGTTTTTTTTGGCGAATTTGAAGGGTTATTTCTCCGAAACTGCCCATCAGGATCGGGTGGCAATTTTTTCCCAATGTTTGGTGGTGTCAATAAGTATGCTCACCAATTTTGAAAACTTCCTCAAAACTTTTTTTCTTGTTTTTTTTTATTCGCTAGTGCAAAAACGGCCCGTGTGTTCGGCTGGCAAAAAAATTTTATTATATATTTAGGGTATTACCCTCAATGCTACCGCATTTTTAACCGGTTGTTTTGTCAAAAAAATTTCGATTTTGCCCCACCCCCATATCGCCGCCCCTACCCATTTGGGGTCACTTTGGCCTCTACGAGGGGGCTGTGTACTACTCATAGGCCCAGATTACCACTCGCCATCCGGTTGCCTGTCCAATATCGGCTTGACGTGCCATTTCCTTGAATACTGTTTCATAAATAGATAACAATGGTTAACTAGCAAATTGCTAAATTTGACATGTGTCAAACGTAAGACTTTTGAGTTACTTTTATAAAACCCAACTCTGGTGTCAACAAAATAATTATTTGTGTAACAAGCACGGAAAGACGGCGATTGCGACGAGTGAGCGGCGCACGAGCCGTTAGCACCGAGCCGGCCGCTTCCGGCAAGTAGCACCGATAGGTAGGTAGCCGATAGCACCGAGTCGACCCTCGGGCGCTTCCCGTAGGCAGGTGCCATCGGCTCGCGCAAGACGCTCACGAGTCGCGATCGCAGTCCGCACGTGTCTCACACACACTATTCTTTGTGCAGATCGCAGAAAGTGGAGCTTTTCTATGCATGCGGAGGAAAACGGGAGGTCGGCTATTTCAAACAGGCAAATAAGGTAAATAAGCAGGCATCTAAGGCACCATATTACGCAAGCAAAACTGTTTCGTTAGCCGTGCGCTTTTCGATTTTTGTAAGTACTGGTGCGGATAATAGACTTTCGCTGACGGCTACATGAGGTTCCCACGCTCCAAGTATACTTTTCCGTACGTACACG
>CAXKVY010002737.1:0-15893 GCA_964058915.1 Tetropium fuscum
CTCGATGTACTTACGATTAATCGTTTAAGTTTCTTGTTTTGTGATAATATTTTCATGAATTTTACATTAATTGATAAAAACATATTCCTCTGAATGTTACACCATTGTTAATGTTCTAAATTACTTAAATTAAACGTAAGTTTCTTAAATAGTCCGTATGTTTCTATTTCAAGTATACTTCATTTACAGTATAGAGATTTATATAGATGTTTTCTGACATTATTGAATTACATTATTTTAGGAAATATGGAGGTTTTCGTAAACCACTGTTTTTGAAGTAAAAACATCTTAAAATTTTGTTGAAATAATGTATGAAATTTATTAAATTATTAATAACTGCATGTGCCGTATTAGGTTATACATTTTTAAGGATGTACACACCTAGTAACTTAAATTCTATAGAATTAAAAAACGTAAACCAAAACAGATAAACAGGAAACGATAATGAAATAACAACTACTGTTTATTAATATCTTGTTACACGTGTTGTTCTTTTGTCGTTATTACAGCCTGGCAAAGCCTTCTCATGTTATTAATGCAATTATCTATAACATCTTGATTCACCAAGGGCCAAACTTCCACAACAGCGTTAGCCAATTCGTTATGATTGACGGGCTGTCTGTGGCGATTCCTTAAATGTCTTCCAAGAACATTCCACACAATTTCAATTGGATTCAGGTCCGGTGATCGGGTAGGCCATATTAATCAAGGAATTTCATTTTCTCCAAAAAAAATTATTTATAATTCTAGCTCGATGTGGTCTTGCGTTATCATCTACATAACTAAAGTTAGGTCTTCTCTGAATTGCAAAGGGTAACACAATAGATCGTAAAAATTGATTTAGGTACCTTTTTGCATTTATAGTTTGGTGAATTAAGACGACTAGCTCGGTCCTTCCACCTGTGAATATACCAACCCATAGTGTAACTGACCCCCCTCTATAGGGATCCACTGTGATCTACAGTTTTCTTGGTAACGTTCACCTTTTTATCGCCATATCCTAGTACGGTAGTCAGCTCCTTTGAGGTGATTCCTGAATTACAGTTCAAATGTTTTCTACAAAAAAATAGACGATTCCTCTTGTACACAAGAGGAATTAATAACGTTTGATGTCTAGCTGGTCGAATTTAAGGACAAGAGTCCTTAAATTTACTTCATGAAATCCCCTCCGAACTGTATTACTAATTTTGAGGCCACAATAGTTCTCCTTCTTCTGGTAATGAAACATATAATCTATCAGTTCTAGCAGTAATTTTTCGAACACGACCTCCATCATGGCGAAAATGAACGGAATTTAATTGATGTCTTGCCCATGCACGACTTATAACACCAAAAAATGCTGCCATATTTATGTTTACACTAAGTAACATACTAACTGCCTGAATTAATTGATGTATTGAAACGTGTCATTATTCCGCTATTTAGAGTGACAATTAAAAAACTAGTCTATTTTCTTAAATTTGGCAGTTTTCAAAAAAGCAATTTTTAGAAATCCACCCTACATTATTTCAATAAAATTTTAATAGATTTTTTTACTTCAAAAACAGAAATTTACGAAAACCACCATATATTTTAAAATACTGGGTTTAAAAAAACAAATCAAAAAAGGGTATGAAGCCCATGAATTAAACTACAAAAGCAAATAACTCCCATCATTCTCGTTCTATTAGTACAGCCTAAGTAGGCATTTCAATTTTACGAAAAAAACATAGTTCTGCTAAATCCGCTGTATCTCTTAAAATAAACAAACTGGAGACAAACTGGTTGTATACGACAACATATATTATTTTGTAAGAACGATAGATCTATATAAATTTTTATAGTTCTACGCTGCTGGGATCGATATTTACGGCAGCTTAAATTTGACCCTAAATTTTGTTGGTCCACTTCAAATGGAGTTCAGTGTACATAAACAGTGTATATGTTTAGTATTTTTTACCTCATTGAAGCCATCTTTGTTGTAATCCATCAAAGCCATAGAAGTAACAACATCCCCCACAGCAGTCCAGAATACTTCGTTTCCTAAATGATCATACCCATGTACTGACGAATTTCCTCCAACCATTATAACAGGCTTGTTGTTTTTAAATACACCAATAGTGATTGATTTAACTCCATCTTGACAGTCCTTGTAAAACACGTCTTTGTTGTCATGGACGTGATAGGCGAGGATGTGTGTACTTGTACCTACCAATGTGACAACCTCATAAGAATTATTTATTTACGTCAACGAAATAGAGAAAGCAAAAAGACCTAAAATTAATTTAATAACAATTAATTTAGTAGAAAAAATATATCCACTGTATAAAACGCCTCTGCAAGGGATTTGAGGTCGATAAGTTGAAATATTTAGATGCCAAAAACTGCAGTTCTGTAAAATTGTAACCTTCATGAAACAACATATTATATTATTATTTATATAACCCATGCCTATTAATGAAGTTATGGTTTTAAACCATAAATATGTAAGATATAAAATATTCTACCTATAACTAGAATGTCTTTCTCGTCATGTGGTAAAACTTCACCAGTAGCTAAAGCAGTTATTTTTTGATTAATATTTAGTGTTGCGATTTCTCTGTTTGTATCTGACCATATTATCCTCCCAGTTGCATTGTTTCTTCTGTGTGGGCTGTGTATCAGTACCTACAGACACTTCCATATAGTTAAATATCTCCCGCCTCATAATAATTGAAGTAACCTACCTTGTCGGTGAAGGTAGCTGCCGTAACACAGGGGTGGGTGCCATCGTATTTTCCCAGAGTTACAAGACCCGGTATAATTTTGTGGTTAAGTTCTAAAGTAAAAACTGGCCGAACTAACTTGTTCATTTTAAATACAACACGTTTTAATGGAACATGGTTCTTAGGATGTTATTATGTTACCCGTATAATACACACAAACCTGGTAACTATGGAGGTATTGATTGAATGTGTCCAAATACATCTTTTGAACGTTATATTAAATCACACGAGATTTCGACCATATACAGGGTGTTTACTAAAGAATGGACCATACTTAAAGGCTTTCTTGGACAAATATAATGTGATTTAAGTCACCTTCCTTTAGTACAATTTTCTTTGCTTAAGGAGTTATAGTCTCCGGAATATATATTTTTTTTGTTTAATTTTTCTTACGATCATTTATTTATTACTATGGTAATTTTGCTCAAATTTCGGAATTTTTTTTTGTGTTATAAGCACGAATATCTACTTGTTTTTTGCGATAAATATAGGATGTTCTGAGCGCCCTTAACACTACATTTTCCTTCAGATCTCTTTTAAAGATAGATATTTTTGGAAAATGGTGTTATTTTAAAATAGCATTTGATGTGCCTTAAGAACGCATACTTGTTGCATACCGCTAAAATTCACGATTTTCGAGAAAATAACATTTAAAATAGGTACGGTAGGGTAAAATGGGTGATGCTCAAGAGTGATAGACAGATAGACAATCAACAGTGGCTATAAAGACGCAGACGCGGTGAAAAAGCGCGCCAACAGTTTATTCGTGCTTGCTATTAGCTCAGAGCAACATGAGGTGAATGTGTTAACGTTTTATTGTGTTTTTATGTATTTTCTTCAAGCCTGCAGGTAAGTTGTATGTTTGGTATAAGTCTGGGTAAGTCAATTTTCTATACTCTCGGAGGTAATGTTAGGTAAAAGTATTACACTTTTCATTATTACTCTCATTTGTTTTTATTTTAAAATAAATTATAAATTAATTATTTTATTAATGACTTAACAAATAAATCTTAGATATGATATGTACCAATGTAAGATTTTATCATCTTAACAATAATTGACACTGTCCTTAACAACAACTTAACGTAACATTTTTGGTATAATGATTTAATTATAAAGCTGCTTAATTATTAAAGTAAGTTGAATTTGAAAAATGTCTTGTATATTCTTGAGATTCCTGCTGTCATTTTAAAGTGGTTAGCTTTATAGGAACTGCATTAATGTGTCATTTAAAGTTTTAATTTTCCACCTACAATATCTTCATACACTTCATTCAATGGTATATATGTAACCTTCTTAGAATCGTAGAAGTATAAAGGATCACTAATTTTATGCAAGTCGAAGCCCTCCTTTTGAAGGACTACCTTCTTTACTTTAAAGGTACCTGTCATGGGTAATGAGTCAGTTACTCTTACGAATAGTGGAATTCCATAACTTGGAAGGTGAGATTTTAGTCCCTTAGCCAGATCATCTCTGTCCAAGTTTCTTTCTGGATCTACAATAGTGACCATCCCAGCTTTCCCTTCAGCTCCAGGAACCTGAAATATATCCAAGTTTAATTCAAAATTAAGTAATGATGAATGAACTGCTTTAAGATGGGAATGTTAATAGAGATGTGGGGCGAGACTGGTCCACTAGAGCAAGCACCTTAGGAGATTCCAAAAAAGTAGATTAATCCGCGTAAGTAATGATTAAGGAATGTTTGTTATGCAGAGTTTAATATCATCTACGTTTAGTATCACTCACGGAACTGTTGTCTGGTGGCCCAAGTGTCATCAAATAACAGCAAAACTCCAGTTGTGCCAGGTAAAAAGAGTTGCCTGTTTAAGCATAATCGAATCTATGTGAACAACACCATCGAGAGCAATGTGGGTAATGTAATGTTATGTCTTCTACAGCTAGACTTACATCTAGAAGAAGTAGCCTTGACTACAATGGCTTACCTAAAATCTATTGGTATACAACTAAACGCAAGTTGTGGCTGAAACAGATGTCGCATGTGAATCGAGGCTGAGAAACGATACCCATTTTACAGGTATGTGCAGATGGTATTCCGCCTCGGATTATCTTTGATAAACCCCACGCCATACAAACTAATTGTAAAAAAACCGCCATTGAAGGTGTAAACTGATCAAAGAGTAAAGAAGGGAGTAGGCTGTGGTATATATTATAGAAGTCTGCGCCTATGGTTAAGAATTCCAGTGTAACACAAAGAACTGGCAGACATAACTATAGCCGTGGGAAAGGATCGACAAATAACTGGTATCTAAATCAATCAGAATCTACACATATAGTATACAAGCACTACTAACCCTAAAGGATCAATATGGCAATATCAGGATCTGATTATGGGAGCCTCCCAGATTAATACTCGCCACATTTTCTTATGTTATGTTAACGGACACTCACAGTGCAAAGGTAACAAATAAGCTCATAAATTGGCTAAGGAGGTAGCAATCCTGAACTTTTTTGAGACTGATCCTTCTAGCACATTACCAATTGCAACAATATTACAAATGATCAAGGAAAACACCTGTAAGAAATTTAAGGATGAAACAAGGAGCAGTCAGCTGGCTAGAAATATCTTCAGATATCCTAGGGAAGAATTATTTAGCAATGACTAGAGGAAACTTATGATTCGCAATAGGAATTCTAACTGGACACTGCCGGCTATGGAGACGCCTCCACAACATGAGGCCGAGTTACCCACTCATCTGTACAGGAAGTGAATCAGATGATACGGTCGAGTATTTACTCTGGAAATGTTCTGCCATATCACTAACCAGATTTTCCATTTTGGGCCCGTTGGTCAATTTGAGGGAAATGCCCCTAGGCAATACCGACACCTTTTTTACAATATCAGGTTGGTTGATGGCCAAGGTGAGACGTGAGACTCAATGGGACTGCAGTTTTTGAACCGCATTCTGATTGATTACAGACTACATATTATTGTTTAGTTTGTAATAAATCAATTGAAGATATATATGAAAATTCATTAACATCAATCTAACACAGTCTCGGGAAATAAGGTTAGTGTTACTGAATGTCAAACAAGTGCCTGGCATTGTTCACAAAATCAATCTTAATACCTATACTTTTAACAGCAGCTTTTATTTATAATTTTATTTACGTACAATAGTTGAGGTTTCACAACATGTTGCAAGGATTAGAACTAAACAAGCAGATACGTGCAAATATATTGTTTTCCGCATTTAATGATATTTAGTAAGTTAATGAGTGGTATAAAGATTTACACCATAATACTGATTATTTTTAATGCATAGCATAGATTAATGCATAGCATAGATCACTTCAACCATTCGTCAAGTCATATTCAAGTCATATTATTTCAACTTTATTTAACTCAACACGAAGGGAAAGTTTCTCGAGAAAATATTAAAAGGACCTCAAAATATATATTATTTAATAAATACCTCTACTCCGTACACAACTGCATCCTGGAGACCAATTAATTTGCTAATGACTGCCTCTATTTCGCCAGTAGCAACATTTTCACCTTTCCATCTGAAAACGGAAAAATAGTATGAAAGACAAGGAAAGGTATGTTTCGTTTTTGTTTCGCACTGAACATTCCAATCTTCCCTTCCTAGTCTAATATTGTGCTAGAATATATTACTTAACACTGAACTTAAGCGATTAAGAAGGTGAATGTTTAGTTTGATTGTTAACTGAAAATCAAACGTGTAATTATGTCGGTAACGTTAATCCAATTTTCTCAAACTAACACTAATCAGTCATAATAATTTCAAACGTAACGTAAATAAAAAGAGAGAATTATGCAAGTCCCTACATGTGCCTTCGTCAAGTATGTAGAAGTAAGGAGCATGAGCTTCGACGAGTACGCATCCTTATTTCTCGTCATGGGAATGGCCATATTAACGCCACTGTTTACGTTTATGTAGCATGAGTTTGTATAGCTTGAGTTTATGTTGTTTTTCATGTTTTCCGATGTTTAACGATTTTTAATGAGTTTCATGAATAATATGTCGTGTGCTGTGAAAAGTTGCTATAAAGCAAGGAGATGCGAAAGATTAATTATCATTTGACCGGTAAGAATTTGACCGGTAAGAATATTTTATCGTGTATCAAGAGGCATAAGTGTCGTGGTTGCGTAGTTAGGAGGCAAATATATTTTTCAAATGTTCATATTGCAACTAAACTGTGTATATTATTTTAAAGTAAAGTCAATAATAAAACATTAAATGTCCACTTCGACCCTCTACTTCGCGTACACGAGGGATTTCGACGAACCAAGTTTTTTCGATAACTTTGTGCAATAAATCCGGCGTGATCTGACACATCTGACTGATTATAGCATACTGTAGCTCATTCTCCTTACTTCTATATCTCTGGTCTCTATTAATGATTGTAAACGACGTGACCTTGCTTTAGTTATTTGGCAATCCACACTTACTATACAGTACTAGGGAAATCATAGATTCTAGTAACATTTTTGTCAAATTTCTCAGTGGCGTACGTCTACATTTAAAATTGGAATAGTTTAAAGTTGCATTTTACATTGCAAAAAACCATTTCATATTATCAAAATATTATAAAGGAAAGAAATATTTATTTTCAATATTCATTGTGTATCATTTTACACCTATAGGGATATGCATATAATAACCGTAGTTCCGCCTGTGATGTACTGTGAGTACATTTTAGTCACGTGGTTTATAATCGTTAATAAAGACCCGGTAATAGGTATTAGAGTCTACCTAAAGGTGTCTCCTGTTCGATCCTTGAAGTAGTAATATCCAAGCTCATCCTGTACCAGTATATCCCCAGAGTTAAAGTAGGCATCACCTTCCACGAAAACATCATGGATAACCTTCTTGTTAGTTGCTTTTTTGTCGGCGTATCCAGAGAATTCGCTGACGCTCTTTTTAGCATTTATTTTCCCTATAAATATGCCGCCCTCTCCTGGTTGGCATTTAATGCAGAAGCCATCATCATTCCTTATTGGTTCGCTGGACTCTTCATCACATTTTATCAAGGTAACAGGGTACAGGCTATGTACGTATCTCGGGAGGAAGCCAACAGCACCAACCTTGTTGTCAATGTTAACTGCAACGTTCAGAAGTAGGTAGGTACATGATACTAAGAGTACAAGATATGATCACTTGGGAAACGCGTTTTGAACAAACTTGCGCATGACGTCACCCCGTGACAAAAATGTATGGCGATATATGGAGACGAAAGCTTTTAACATGGTTTTATTATAAAGTTTCGTTATGATTCGACTATTATAACTATTTTGAACATTGTTTAAGTATACAGGGTGTTTATAAACTTGAGAAACATTTTATATTTTAATTTTTCTCGGTTATTAAAGCACTTTCATTAGGTTTATTTTTTGTAAAGCATCTACTTTTACCATAATATAATATCATGAATTTAAAAAAATCTCCCAAGTTATTAAATGCCCTGTGTAGGTAGGTACAAAAAAGAACAAGACAACCCAACGAACATGATATTCCCGCTCATTAAAGGGCCTGTACCCCGAACACTGGCAACTAGCTGGTGCCGGAGAGCTGCGAGCTGGTACTTTGCCGTTAAAGGTCTACTACGGCATGACCTGGAATCAATGACTATCCACGTCTATAATCCTTGAACTGGAATGGCACTTAGTAGAACGATTGTTTGTAAAGAACCTGTACATTAATTAGTAATTAGGGCATTAGACTTTTACTTTTCTATAACTGCACGGGGTCTTTACAGTTAAAGCAAGTAAATATCTTATATATATAAATTAGTACAATATAGATATAGAAAACCGTCACAAAATAACTAATAATATTCACATTTCCTTTAAACATACGCGCCAATTTAGCTTCGGTTATTTTTATTTTGATAAATTTTTTTTTTCGATATTTCGATTTTTTTTTATTTCGATATTTTTTTTCGATTTTGCAATGTCGGATGTTGTTTGTTTGGTTCTTGGATTTTTTAGTGTTAAATTTATATTGCTGATTAAATTCGTACAATAATTATTAATCGTACATAGTGCAGTACGATTTAGAGCAGGCATCAATTTAGCATGTACACACAACCGCACGAAAGATAAGCTTTGACAAAACCATAACCTAAGTTTTATTTGGCATCTTTAGCCTTTAGCTAAGATTTTCTTTTATAACGTATATATTTCACACTCTTAATTATTTATTAATATAATTATGTCGTCCATAAATAAAGAAAAAAGTAAAAGGCAAAGTCGTGAAGGTACAGCATTATCTTTCAACTTCCACGCATTTTTGGGCAATTGCAATAATTTTTCTTTAACATGAAAATCATAATCAGAAATGCAACATATTCTAACATTTTTAATATTAAAATCATGCGTTTGGTAGCACTTTTGCACCCATAATTTGCAAATCTCTGCTGCAGTTGGAAAATTAAATTATCGATATGTACTGGAAGAATTTTTACTTTTTTTATTATTGTTACTGGTACAATCGTTCATTGCACAGTAAACCATTGTTTATCAACACAACCACAATCACAAATGACCAAAATAATTAAAATAACGTATTTAAACTTATAAAATAATGTATTTTAAAGATGTGTCAAATTTGAATATTTGAAATTTGTCACGGAATGACGTCAGCAGAGGGAGAGAGATAGGGGATCGCATGCGCGTTAGCATATCTTGTAGTCTTAGTATCATGGGTAGGTATATAAAATTAAATAGGTTTCGAGAATATTAGAAGTTCAATAATAATGTATTTCATTGGAAAAACGGTTGAAAACATCTCTTGAATTCGATAAATCATAATATGATATGGCGAAACTATTATTATTGTCATTTGATTTTTTTGGCGATTTTTAAGTTATTTATTAATAAAATACGGCTTCATCAATCAGCGTGTAGCCGATTAGACCACGGGGTGTCTGTCTTTGTTTGACCAGATATGTAAATTTTCTCCCGCAGCGTTTTGTCTGTTGCATGCGGTTTGGTTTGCTTACTTCGTACGTAAGTACTTTATGATTTTATGCGTTTTACGGATTATATTAGGGCTATTTTCTCACTTTTCTCAATAAAAAATGTTAAAAATGTCTATTTTGACAATTATATACTTACTTACTGTTACAGAATGATAAGTGTTACTAGTGTTGTTTGTTATCCTTTTTTCCTCCAGTAAGAGGATTTACTGTTGTAGAAACAAACACGGTAAGTGAACAAAGAAAGCTTGATCGTGCAAAAAACTAATGCGATTCAGGTCGTGCAGATGTGTTTCACGTTAGATTATGTATGTATCTGTTTATGTCTATGGCTTACCTAAATTTGAGTTTCCTTCCGTTGACCCGTAAAATTCATATATATGATCTATGTGAAACGTATCTGCAAACTTTTCCCAAATTTCCGCCCGAAGGCCGTTTCCAAGAATTTTTTTAACGGAATGATCAACTTTGCTCCCTTTTTTGTGTGCGGCTAGGACGTATCTGCATATTTCACCAATATAATGAGCTACCTGAAAATTAATAACAGTATAATACACCTAAAAAAAAAGCTGGCTCCTGAGCATACTATGCTGTTAATAGAAAAAATGTCTTAATGAATTGTGATCTTATTATATTAATAGTGTAATTTTATTTATACAATAAATTTAATATTATTAGTTTTTAATATTTTCAAAATATCTTGATTACTGTATATTACCAAAAAAAAAACATAAATATATACAAAGCTTCTGCGAGAACGGCTCCTTTCCCGCTTACGAACTCGCTTAAAAAAATTTTTAATGTAACTTTTTTGACAGTTTTCTATTTGGCATTTCGTCCTCGGATGCCGAGTACAATCGGCGTCACCACAAAGTCACCGACCACATACGCCCTCCCTCTCTAACAAACCTGACTAAGCTGATGTTAAAAAGAGAGTGTCCGATTTCCTGGTGACTTTGTGGTGTCGCCCATTGTACATTAGGGACGTACTACAGATTATAAGTGATATTGAGGGCTGGACGCGAATATAATCGTTTTGCCATAATATGGATGCCTCAACTGATCCCTTTCTGTAGCATCTATGCATATGAGAATTTATGACTTTTGTGTATCCATGGGATAACCTTCAATTATTATTATATTATACACTTACTGTGCAATTATATTTTTTGCAGTCTACCCAGAAGTTTGTTGCCGAAAATTTCTTCCTTATCACAACTGGTACTCCAAACATGATACTTTGGCCGACCGCTACCATTCCTCCTGCACTATGGTATAATGGTAAAGGATCGTAATATATATCCTTATCATTCAAATTAATCATACCGTATATACCAACAACAGTAAACATAAACCTGAAATATTTTATTCGAATTATTATTTTCAGTATATTTAGATATATATATATATATATATATATATATATATATATATATATATATATATATATATATATATATTATACGATATATATATATATATATATATATATATATATAAATATATATATATATATATATATATATATATATATATATATATATATATATATATATATATATATATATATATATATATATATACATATATATATATATATATATATATATATATATATATATATATATATATACATATATATATATATATATATATATATATATATATATATATATATATATATATATATATATATATATATATATATATATATATATATATATATGCAAAATGTCTTATACACCTCCAATATATAACCTTCGTAACCCGTCGCGGACCTAAGTTTGTATATGTAAACTTTTTTCTTAAAATCCTTGAAGGATTATGATCCTTAAGGATCAGTATCCAATTATGAAAGACCCTGTAGCTATACACTTACATATTCGGAGTTCTGTTAGCATAATGGTGCTAAAAGGTAAATTAAGGGAACGCTGAGTTTCTAATAGATCTATAGAGTCACTGCATTAATTTACCTCCGTACATTGTTGCCATATTTTCGAGGCATATTGATACGACTAGTACACAGATGCTAATTCGACTGGGCCATTATTTGTAGTATATATGTGTATTAAACGGTAGCGCCACATGTTGGAGATACAGTGAACTACATTGTATAACTGCATATATATAGGTACTAAGTGACCTCCAATGAAAAATTTGGGATATGCCTTATTATGACGTAAACATTAAAATAAATCTATTATACACGTATGTTCGTAATGACCTCCGATTTTTCGTAGGCGCCTCCGATTTTGGAGGCATGTTCTATGAAACGTTATATATTTTGGAGGTGTATAAAACATTTTGCATATATATATATATATATATATATATATATATATATATATATATATATATATATATATATATATATATATATATATATATATATATGTATATGTATATATATATATATATATATATATATATATATATATATATATATATATATATATATATATATATATATATATATATATATATGTATATATATATATATATATATATATATATATATATATATATATATATATATATATATATATATATATATATATATATATATATATATATATATATATATATATATATATATATATATATATATATATATATATATATATATATATATATATATATATATATATATATCCGGGACTTGGGACTTTTGTAGAAAATTTCCTGTTGGTTAAGGATTTTTTTTTAGATTTACGATATATGCAATAATTTTTGAGATATTTGCAAAAACGAAACCCTCCCTCATTTTTGCTAAATTGTGTAAAACTTTTTTACCCACTTCAAATTTTTCATAAGGTTCTAGATATCATTCAGAATCGAGTGAGCCCAAAATCATAATTTTCTGTACCTACAGGTTAATTGAAATTCATCAAAATGGCACTTGTTGACTAGACTATTCGAGATTATATCGGACAATATTTATATATAATATTAACAACAATGCTAGTATAACGTTAGTCCATTGCAGAAATTTAAATTTTCTGGAGATTTCAGGCCATATAAATAAAATATTTCATGGTAATTTGAATACTTTTACACCTAATTTTGAAAGTGGCACACCCTTCGAGATTAACTTAGACTACCTTTATTTTAGGAAAAGAATTTGGGTTCCGCGCAGAAAAATTAAACTCCATGAAATTATGAACAAAATCCTATTGAAATTGGGAAGTATACATCCAATATGATTTAATTAATATAAACGCTAATAAATAATTATTATAGCGTAAATCTGTCCTGTGTCCAGTACCGCGCGCGCCGTACAGGCACGCGGTAAAATACCTCCCAAGAAACAGAATGTATCAATAGACTTTTATCATAAGTATCCAGACATTCTTTATATTTAAGACTAGCTGTTACTCGCGATTTCGTCCGCCCGAATGTACCACGCGTTCTGAACCCGAGTGACAAGCAGCCTTTGTGATATTAACTCGTGGAATTGGGAAGCAGTGGGAGGCCTATAATAAATTATTTATTATTGTTTAATGTAAACTTTGAATCCGATTTTGTTAAAAATTTCATGGATTTTAATTTTGTGATTATTATTGGCTACAATCAAAATTTTCTTTTCTAGTCTAGGTCATTGTAATTCTTTAACATCAGCAACTTTGGAATATTGGATAAGTCATAGTGTAATTTAAGATGCGTACTCCATTTTTCAATACGCAAATATTTTTGGCCAATTGTTGTAAATTCTTGTAATCAATTGTTGTAAATTCTTGTAATTAATGACGCCGTTCCGAAGTATTACAAATTAGAACTAATCACACGAAAAGACTACAGAAGAATCGATTGTTGCTCTGAAATTCGCTTTTACGCCACACCTTACACCACACAGAGGATAATTGCGAAGGAGAGGTTCGTCTTGCATCGGAAAGGAAAACTTTCAGTGGCTGCACATACACACAGCTGCGGCCCTGGCCCAAAAATAAATAAAAAATATAAAATAAAAAAGGAAGGAAAAGAGTAAGTAATATATTTACCTATTATTACTGTATTGGATATTTTGATCATTTTGATAACAACTGTGATATTAGTGAAAGTAGATAGATGTTTTGTGTGCGGCGAATTTGGGAAAAATGAGAGATATGGTTGCTATGGTGATGTTTTAAAAACATTCTCTCAATTCATATTTGATTATTGTTCTTGGTTACCTAATTAAATTAAAGTCACCACCGTTATTACTCCAAAGGTCAGGAATAATAGCGACCAGATACGTATAGAGGCTTGGTAGCGTCCCAACCGCAGAAGAGTTTTGTGATCAATATAAAAGAAAAGGAACAATTTTATCAGAAAATATCAAGTAATCGGCGATCATAACAGCATTCCAGAAAGAGCACGGCAACATCCGCTAGATGACACCACCATCAGAGCCCAGCAGCATCACTTAATTCGTGTACCAACCAGTGTTGTCAAGAATAGTGAAGTTTTTGTGCGTCGTAATTAAAAAGGATTAACATAAATTTCAAAGCTAATAACAATTTCAAAATTTGATAGTTTTTAAGAAACATTGTGATAGAGGACTTGGTCCCATGTAGTAGATATAAGTTACCTAGGTTTGCGTAGGGTAGAAATAAGGTTTCAGATTTTGTTTATTTATTATCATATTATATGACAATAAACATAGCCATATCTAAATTACTTCTTCTTTTTTGTTCTTTTGAAACTTTTCACGAAACATTTGAAATCATGCAATTCGAGATCCAACAAAATTCAATAAATTTGATAAAATATTATAATAATATAGATTTCACTATTTGTAAAGTAACTTCACTTTAAAAATCTTAATCTTGCAAAGAAATTTACATAGACCTAATTGAACCCCCTCTAGGACTAAAGAGTGCTCATGTTTTAAGAGATCCTTCTAGTAAATTACAAATTAGTGTTCATAGAAATGGCGCCCATAAAACAAGAAGGATTCAATAGGGAAGAAATAGTGTAATTATCCTGTAAGCAGATCAGACGTTTCTGCATCATACTATTGCTTTTACATCATATAGCTTTCATATAATCAGATATTATAAATATATATATATATATATATACATATATATATATATATATATATATATATATATATATATATATATATATATATATATATATATATATATATATATATATATATATATATTGTGAAAAGTAATCTTGGGTTTGTAGCATTTCATTACATAGAAATAAGCAAATAGACGAATAAGAAAGAAAACACACTTACCAGTGTTATATCTGGACACACATACGGAAATGAACCACTATACACATGAAAACGAACTACTTAGAAGTTGTACAAGTTCTTTCACCTTTCTTGAGGATCTTCAGAGCAGTATACGATTTATTTCATTGATCATTCATACTTGAATTTAAATTACCAATACACCAACACTAAGTATGGCAACCCTTGTAAGTTTTCATTTTACTTTCACCTAAGTTTCCAACAGCATTATTGCGATTCTTTTGAATAGAGATTGAGGGTTTCTCTGCCGTGCTCTTTCCCCTCGGGAATTCAAGGCTGAGTACGGCATTTATTTATTTTATATTGTTCATAAATTAATACCTGTTTAAATAAATCAGTAGGTGTATTAAAAATGCTTAGTCTTTTCTTTTTCATCTCAAAACTCCCGCTTTTCGTTAGTAACCAGTGCATCTCGGACAGGGTTAATTTAAATTAAATACAACGTAGGGTAGGTATTTCCCCCTTTTGACGATCACGTACCCCGGCCATGTGTTTCTGTGTTTATTATGTTTAACAGACCCGGGTTGGTTACATTACAATATATATATATATATATATATATATATATATATATATATATATATATATATATATATATATATATATATATATATATATATATATATATATATAAGGTGTTCTATTTCAAGTCACCAAGTTTTTAAAATCATATTCAAATTCAATTACGAGATATGTTTAATGGGTAACCTTTAGAGAAAAACTGTAATGAAAACAATTGACATAGGTACTTAATAAATTATCGAAAATACAATGAAATTAAAAAATTTAAATGTAAAATTGTGAACAAGAGAATATGAAGATTGACATGTCGCTTTACTTTGCTCCTATAATAGAATTAGTTTGGATTGATTTAGATTCCTTACCTTGAATGAGATATAACTGCAGCTTTAGGAAGACCTGTCGTACCAGATGTGTAG